>JAJIBD010013268.1:12500-14019 GCA_021461705.1 Cryptotis parvus | reverse complement strand
AAGGAAATTTAATTGAGCTAAAAAGTATGGAGTGTCTGGGAAGAGGTTAAAGAGTTTAGGACAGAGCATGTGGGAGGCAAATCATATATTAAATGGCTTATTTAAATTTTTTTTTTGGGGGCTGGAGTGATGGTCCAGCGGGTAGGGCGTTGCCTTTCACGCGGCCGGTCCATGCTGGCCGGGTTCGATCCCCAGCATCCCATATGGCACCGCCAGGAGTAATTCCTGAGTGCAGAGCCAGGAGAAACCCCTGAGCATTGCTGGTGTGACCCCAAAAAAAGCAAAAAAAAAAATTTTTTTTTTTTGGCCACACCTGGCAGCGCTTAGGGTTCAGTGCTTACTCCTGACTCTGAGCTCAGGGTTCAGGCAGAGCTCAGGGGACCATTTTGGGTACTGGGAACTGAACCCAGGTTAGCTGTGTACAAGGCAAGTGCCCTACCTGCTGTGCTATCTCTCTGGCTCCTGTAATGGCTTATTTTATGTAGGAAAAGTTATTCGACACAGGAGAATAGAGTACCCTGGAAGGGAGACAGAGGAAGAGGAAGTGGGGAGTGGGATGGGTCTGATCTTAGAAGACTCGAGATAATTAAGCAAGACTGCCCTTCGCTGGGCGATACTACAGCCGGGAGGCACTTGCCTTGCACGAGGCTGACCTGGGTTCTGTTCTCCGTATCTCATATGGTCCCTTGGGCACCACCAGCAGTAATTCCTGAGTGCTTAACCCCTGAGCATTGCCGGGTGTGACCCAAATAGAAAAAGAAAAGTCTTTCTTTGTCATTGGCAGTTAGGAGTAAAGGACCACATCAGCAATGGCGAGATGGGGAGATGTATCTTTCTGTAATTCTTTGGCAGAATCTGTGATGTTATTCTCTGTAGTCCTACTAGTGTCATTTTTAGGACAAATGTATTTTATTTATGTATTTTTTTTTGCTTTTTTGGGTCACACCCGGTGGCGCTCAGGGGTTTCTCCTGGCTCTGCACTCAGGAATTACTCCTGGCGGTGCTCAGGGGGACCATATGGGATGCCAGGGATCGAATCCAGGCTGGCACAGGCCGCCGTGTGCAAGGCAAGCGCCCTACCCGCTGGGCTCTCGCTCCAGCCCCAATATTTTAAAAAATTTTATTTATTTATTTTTTTGCTTTTTTGGGTCACACCCAGCAATGCTCAAGGGTTTCTCCTGGCTCTGCACTCAGGAATTACTCCTGGCCGGCATGGGTTGGCCATGTGCAAGGCAAATGCCCTACCCTCTGGACTATTGCTTGGGCCCCGACAAATGTACTTTAATCTGTGGATTGGGATGTTTCTCAAGGGAGAGCACACGCTGTTCTTGTGGAGCACTTTCATGGGAAGCCAGGTGCTCCATGGCTTCTGGCACACTTGTGGTCATCTTTGTCCTTGGAGCCTTGGCACCTCCGTTCTGACCATTATGAATCCTGGTCATCCTCTCCGCACCTGCTGAAGAAAGGTTATTGGGGGCTGAAGAGATAGAATGGGATAAGGCGCTTGCTTTGCAAGCTA
>JAJIBD010013268.1:0-7500 GCA_021461705.1 Cryptotis parvus | reverse complement strand
AATGTGTAAAATAAGAGGGAGAGACATGCAGAGACAGAGAGAGAGACAGAGAGAGAAAGAGAGGAAACTGGGGTACATGCTATTAAGGCAGCCTGGGGGTGGGTGGGAGGGGGTGGGGTACATTGGTGGTGGGAATGGGGCACTGGTGGAGGGATGGGTGCTGGTATACTGTATTACCAAGAACCAATTATGAACACCTTTGTAACTGTATGCTTCACTGTGGTATAATAAAAAATTAAAAAAAAAATCAGGGGGAATCTTGTGGCATTTGAACAAAGGTTTGGAGAATATGTGTTGGGGACACAGTGGTGAGGGAGGACCCTCTGCATGACAGGGAGAACCACTTGAAGGCCTAGGACAGATTCTGATTCATTCTGATGGTTTCAAAATGACTTTGAAGATCATTGTGACTGCCATGTTGAAAATTGACTAAGGTACTGCTTGGAAGCAGGGAGATCATTTATGAGACAGGAATATAAGTGAAATATACTGAGACAGACTAAATTTGGGACTGGATATTATTAGGGTTTTTTTTGGACATGTATTTTTTTTTTTTTTTTTTTTGCTTTTTTGGCCACACCCGGCAATGCTCAGGGGTTACTCCTGACTCTGCACTCAGGAATTAACTCCTGGCGGTGCTTGGGGGACCATATGGGATGCCGGGATCGAACCCGGGCGGCATGGGCGGCTGCGTGCAAGGCAAACGCTCTACCCACTGGGCTATCGCTCCGGCCCCCTGGACATGTATTTGAAATGTCTATTTAGATATATTCAAACAGAAAAAGGCTGCTAATTTCTGTATACCTGAGCCCCTGCCTTTGTGGAGCTTACACTTTTCTGGAGTATAGGTAACAAAACAATAAGTAAAATGGAGGAATAGTACCTATATTATGTTAGAAAATGGTAAGTCTTAAGGGAAAAAAGTCAATTTTGTTGTTGTGGGACTGACTTCCTGACAACATGTTATTTGAGTGATGATAGGAAAATCTTGAGGAAACAGTTACAGATGCCTGGGAGAATAATAGTTTAAGGGAAACACAAGAGCACGGAGGCAAAATGTGACTGGAGTGTCCTGAACAAAGGACAGAAGGGATTCCACTCTGCGCCCGTGAGTGATGGGTACTGGCCATTGTAAGGAGTCTGGCTTTTACCGTGTCTGGACCCCGGAGGTAATGTATAGCTTAACAAGAGGGGCATGGCAGGACCTGCCATTTAATTGAATCTTTGAGTTGTACTAAAGACTGGAGGAGGCAGGTGTGGAAGCAGGGAGATAGGAGATTGTAAAAATAATCTGGTAAGATGGTGATGGTGATTATATTTCGCATACATTTTGAGAGTGGCACTGTCAAAGTTAGCTTAATGATTGGATGTGAATAAGAGGAGTCAGGACTTACTCCAGGTTTTGTGACCTGAGTGATGTTTTGTGACCTGGAGATGTTTGTGGCTAGAGAAGAATGGCGTCCCATTACTTGAGATAGAGAGGCTGGGAGAAGCAGGTTTGAAGGCGGACAGGAACTCAGTGGTTTTTTTTTTTTTTGCCACAACTGGTGGAGCTGAGGGCATACACCTGGCTCTGCTCAGGAGATCACTTCTGGCAAGGCTGTGGACCACATGTGCTGGGGATCAAACCTAGGTTTACTCTGTGCAAGGCAAGTGTCTTAGCTGCTGTACTGTTACTTCAACCCATGAGTTCAGGTATGGTTTCTCTTAGGTATCCAAATGTGGAAGTTTATGAGGCATTTGGGACTACAAAGTTCTATTTTGGGTCCCTCAGTGGTGCTTAGGGGGCCGTACCTAGCTGTGTCATGGGCTATTCCTGGCAGTGTTGAGGCCTCATGTGCTGCAGAATTTCTACCAGTGTATGGGAGCAGCTATGTGCTAGCCATGTCCTTAAATCGTTATACCATCTATGCCATTAAATCGTTGGATCCTAAGGCATTTGGATTATGCATGCTTTATTTATTTATTTTATTTGGCCACATCTGCCAGTATATAGAGGTTATTCCCGTCTCTGCTCAGGGGTGACCTTGGTGGTGCTTGGGGGCTGAACCATAGGTGGTTTGAGAACCTGGGTTGGTAGTGTGCAAGGCAGGTGCCCTGAATCTTTCTGGTCCTTGTTTCATTTTATTACTTTTTTTTGCGTGGGGGCTTTTTGAGTGGTCTGCTCCTGGTGGCTGCAGGGAGCCGACCTGGGCCTCCTGCATGCAAAGTCAGTGCTTCAGCTTTTCAGCTACTGCTCTGAAACATTACAAAATATAAAAGAATGGATTTTAACAGGGTACCCACTGCTTGAAACTATGTAACATTTTATTTGGAGGAAATTGTATTTGGATGGTTGGGGGTCACGTCCATCGTGCTTAGGGCTTACTCCTGACTCTGCTCAGGCATGAACTGGCAAGCACCTTGCCCCTTGGACTGTCTCTCTGGTCCTGGAAGTAGTAGTTTTATGTAGGAGAGTTGAGTGAGACAGAGATACCCGTCCATAAAGTAAAGCAAGAGAAGTTATGCACGCTGAGCACATAGTGCATCATTTGCATTTCTAAACAGCTTAGTTTTTTTCTTTTTTCTTTTTTTTTTTTTTTTTGCTTTTGGGCCACACCCTGTAGTCCTCAGGGGTTCACTGTAACACTGTCTTCCCGATCATCATCGATTTCCTCGAGCAGGCACCAGTAGCATCTCCATATGTCCTGTCTCATGCTAGTAGAGCCCAAGGGCATCTGCTTGCTCCAGGAACATAAAGAGCCTCAAACCATTCTTCATGGGAATGAGGTTACTGCTGGCTTTCTACACTGGAATTACTTCTGGTGGTGCTTGGTGGGGACCACAAGAGATGTTAGGGATCGTACCTGGGTTGGCCGTGTGCAAGGCAAGTGCCCTACCTGTGGTGCTATTGCTCTGGCCCCAAATATCTTAGTAGTTTTAGCACGTTGAGTCCTGGCAAACTGGCAAATGTTAAATCTTGCTAGTGAGAGAGAAATTGATTCACTGTATTGCTTTTTGGTTTTGCCCACAGTCGATAGTGCTTTCTTCGGGTTAAATAAAGACATCATTCCAGTTTAGGGATAGAAATATAACTATATAGTCTGAGTGTTTCTACTTGCTTTCTATTTTAGGTCCTATTTCTGCTGGATTATGCAAGATATTTAACCCCTGTTTTATTTGAGGTATGACTTAAATATCAAGCATCTTAAATAAGAAAAGGGGAACCCTTTAGTTGTGGAAGTCAGAATGCCAAGGAGAAGGAAAAATGTTGGGGGGAAATCCTTTTCGGAAGACTGCAAACTCTCAGAGAGTTGTCGGATCCAGTGTTGCTGGTCATGAGAGGCCAGCCGCTGCTATCCCTGCCATATGTGAGACAGACATTGACCAGGAAGAGCTCTTCACCAGTATCTCAGAGATGTTTTCTGACTTGGATCCCGACGTAGTGTATTTGATGCTTTCTGAATGTGATTTTAAAGGTGAGAAAAAGTTTAGTTTGAACCCTTTTATAAGACTTATGTATATGCCAAGTCCACAAGTAATATAGAAATATGACTCTTAGTTTTGTGTTATTAATTTGTTCAAGTACTTGCTCTGGGCAAGGAATATTGAGGAATATGAAGAAGAATAAAGTGTAGTTTCTACTTTCAAGAAATGTGTGGTTTTAGATGTAAGATATAGATAACGTATATAGCTGTGTCTTATGTTTTATTTTATTTATTTATTTTTTTATCTTTCCTCTAGAACAGGTGGGTGCTGTTGATGTTTTGGACCAGTTAATTCTTTGTTATCAGTGCCTCAACTGCACTGTAGGATGTTTGAAAACAGTTCTGACTGATTCCCACAGATGACAGTAGCATTTTCCGTCCCGTGCTGTGACAGTTAACATTGCCCCACTGTATTGCCATGTGTCCTTTGGGGTGGGCTTCCCAGCTGAGGACCATTCTCCTAAGAATGTAAGCTCCATAAAATAGAGATCTTAAAAATGGCTTTGTTTTATGCTGTATCCAATTTCTAAAATAGATCATCCAAAGTAGAAACTCAGTGAATATTTGAATAAAAGTGCTCTTAGATTTATGGGTCTGGGAACTTAAAGGGTTCAGGTTAAAAAATATGAGATATAAAAATAATGACTTTCTGATTAAGAAACATCATTTGGATTTTCAGCTTTACCACTTAACCTATCTGAGTCTCAGTTTTCTTTTTTTTTAAATATTTTTGTAGTGCTCAAGGCTCATTCCAGGTACTTGAATTCCTCTTAGGAATCCTTCCTTGTGTGTTTGCAGGGCTGGCTGTGTGGGATGCCAGGCATTAAACTGGACTCGGCCATGTGCAAGACAGTGTGCTATATCCACTGTACTATCGTTCCTACCCTCCTCAGTTTTCTTTCTTTTTAATTCAATTTAACTTTTTTGGCTTTTTGCTTCATACCCAGCAATGCTCAGGGGTTACTCCTGGCTCTGCACTCAGGAATTACTACTCGTGGTGCATGGGGTCCCATATGGGATGCCGGGATTGAACCTGGGTTGCCGCAAGGCAAACACCTTACCTGCTGTGCTATTGCTCTGGCCCCTTTTTTCTTTCTTTCTTTTTTTTTTTTTTTTTTTTTTTTTTAGGTCACACCCGGCAATGCTCAGGGGTTTCTCCTGGCTCTGCACTCAGGAATCACTCCTGGCGGTGCTCGGGGGACCATATGGGATGCTGGGGATCGAACCTGGGCGGCAGAGGCCGGCTGCATGCAAGGCAAACGCCCTACCCGCTGGGCTATCGCTCCGGCCCCCCTTTTTCTTTCTTTCTTTTTTTAATGGGGAAGGATTTTTGGGTTTGGGAGCCATGTTCTCCCCCACCCCTCCACCTAGGTTATCAGTGGAAATTGTTTTTTTTTGGGGGTCATACCTGGGGATACTCAGGGATTACTCTTGACTATGCATTCAGGGATCACTCCCGGAGATGCTTGGAGGACCATATGGGATGCTGGGGGTTGAACCCGGGTTGCTGTGTGCAAGGCAAACTCTCTTCGCTGTACTATTCTCTGGCCTAGCCCCTGTCAGTTTTCTTAACTTCAATAAGAAAAGTAACAGTGCATACCTCATTGGACTTCTTAGTTGAGGATTGAGTTTTTTCCTTTTTGTGTAAAGGGTTAATAATAGGATATTAATGACTTATAATTTAGTTGTAAAAACTCATAATTGACAGGATGAATATATGCATGAAATAAACTATATATACTATACATAGTATATATTGCATCTTATTGCATATATACTATATATGCACATAAATATATATATATATATCAGGGATTACTCCTGGCTCTGCACTCAGGAATTATTCCAGGCGGTGCTTAGGCGACCATATGGGGTGCTGAGATCGAACCCAGTCAAATGCCCCTACTTGTCGTACTATTGCTCAGATGCCAAAACTTTCCATCCATTTATATTCATGTGATCTATAATACGAATATATATCATAGTAGGTAGCCTCTACATAGGATAGTTATTTTTTTAGCACTGCATATGTTTAGAAATGATCACTTAATCACTTAATTACTTGACATTCTATTATTTGTCGATTTGCTCCAGCGGTGCCAGTAACGTTTCTATTTGTCTCTGTCACATGCCAGTGTAGCCCAGTGGCATCTGCTTGCTCCAGGAATAGGAAGAGCCTCAAACCATTCATTCAGGGTCTTGACGAAGAAGTCTGAGCATCTTGTAGGTGGGCGGTCACGTTTGTAGGATTTTGTAACAGTGGTCTTGACATTTGTCTCCCAAGGTTTTTTTTTTTTTTTTTTTTGCTTTTTGGGTCACACCCAGCAATGCTCAGGGGTTACTCCTGGCTCTGCACTCAGGAATCACTCCTGGCGGTGCTCGGGGACCATATAGGTGCCGGGATCGAACCCAGGCCGGCTCAGGCGGCCGGCGTGCAAGGCAAACGCCCTACCCGCTGGGCTATCGCTCCGGCCCAGGTTTTTGTTTTTCAGTTTGTTTTTGCGCAGTGGTGATGGGAGATTGTTTCTGGTAGTGCTCAGAGTACCATGCAATGCAGGGGGTCCAATCAGGGTCTCCTGGGCCTCCAACATACCAGGCGTGTGCATTAGCTTGTCGCAGTTATCTTCCCACTCTCCTGATTTGATGTCTTTAGAACTTAGTTGCTGTACATTCACTGGCATGGCAGTTGGGAATTACAAGAAAAATAAATCATCCTTCTACGCTAACAAAATTTTATCTTTTCTAGGATCTTCTATAAGTATTGTTCTGAGGATCTTAAATAATAGATTTGATAAAAATATTCTGCCTTTTATATTAAACATAGCATTTTTTGCAAAGTTGTTCTAATATTTATTTTTTAGTAGTTTTTTTTTTTCGGGTGGGGAGCTGGTGGCCCAAATATAGCTCTTGCCAGGGCTTGCTTCTGCTTCCGCGATTAGTGATCACTGTTGGGGGACCATCTGGGGTTCCAGGGATCAAATTTGGTTGGCTTCATGCAAAGCAAGCACCCTACTCGCTGTACTATCTCTCCACCGCCTAGTAGTTTTCTTTGTTTTTGGGGGGGTCTGAGGGAGGCACACGTCCTGCAGTGCTCTGGGCTGCCTTCTGACTGCTCCGGGATCTTCTGACAGCTCAGGGGACTAGCCAGGTTTGAGGAATGCTTACTGGCCAGGTTGAGGCAAGCACCGCGCTTTTCTTTAGCACCCTACTTTCTTTTTTCTTTTTTGGTCACACCCGGCAATGCTCAGGGGTTACTCCTGGCTCTGCACTCAGGAATTACTCCTGGCGGTGCTCGGGGGACCATATGGGATGCCGGGGATCGAACCCCAGGCTGGGCCAGCCGCGTGCAAGGCAACGCCCTACCCGCTGGGCTATCCGCTCCGGCCCAGCACCCTACTTCTATACTGTCTTTCTGACTCCTGCTTCTCAGTAGTTTTCTAATCTAGTGAGTTGTAATTTAGCTCTAGTTTATCTAATTATGTCTTTTCTTCTTGAATAAATAATGTTGCAGAGAGTGTCTTCATCTAAATAGCTTTTCCTTCTCCTGGTATTTTTCTTTTTATTCAAAGTTTTATTTTCTTGTGTCATAGGACAAGAACAGTTTATGGCTCTTGGAAGCACACTGCTAAATTGCTTATCAAAGGGGTTTGCTGATTTGGATGAATGTATAAATAGTGTTTTCATTTTCATTGCAGTCTTTGTAGTGTCTTTTAATGAAAATGTACTTTTTTTTTTTTTTTTGTGTCACACCCAGCAATGCTCAGGGGGCTAATCCTGGCTCTGCACTCAGGAATTACTCCTGCCGGTGCTCGGGGACCATATGGGATGCTGGGGATTGAACTCAGGTCGGCACAGGATGACTGCATGCAAGGCAAACGCCCTGCCCGCTGGGCTATCGCTCCGCCCCGAAATAGTACTTTTTTGATTTATCTTTTTTTCTACACCCAGTGATGCTCAGGGTTTATGCTCTACTCTTGGATCTGCACTCAGGAATCACTCCTGGGCAGTGCATAAGGAACAATATGGGATGCTG
>JAJIBD010013267.1:0-28835 GCA_021461705.1 Cryptotis parvus | reverse complement strand
CACACACACACACACACACACACACACACACACACACACACACACTTTGATACCAATATCCAAGGTCAGGTGAAATGTGGATCAGGAGGTCTTGTCAAAGGTGGAAATTACCAAAAACATGTGGGAGCAGAGGTTAGGTAAGACAGAGAATGGAACAGTGTGCCAATTATTGTCGAAAGTGCTATTACCACATCACTGTCTTCCCGTTCATCATCGATTTGCTCGAGCGGCCCCAGTAACATCTCCATATGTCCTGTCTCATGCTAGTAGAGCCCAAGGGCATCTGCTTGCTCTAGGAACATAAAGAGCCTCAATCCATTCCAGAATGAGGTCTATAATTGTTACTGGTATTTGGCATATCAAATACAACACGGGTAGCTTGCCAGGCTCTGCCGTGCAGGTAGCATACTCTTACCACATAGAACTTAGCATTAAATACAGGCAAAAAGATACACATGATAACCTTTAAGTATATATATTACAATCCACAATATGTGAGAGAAGGAAGAGAGAAAGAGAGAGAAAGAGAAAGAGAAAGAGAGAAAGAGAGAAGAGATGGAGAACCTTCCACAGAGGCAGGCTACGGGAGGGGGAGGTAATCGGGGACACTGGTGGTGGGAAATGGGCACTGGTGGAGGGATGGGTGCTGGAACACTGTATGGCGGAAACCCAAACATGAAGATTTTTGTAACTGCTATAAAAGAGAGAGACGTATACACTGCCTGCGCCCATGTGCTGCTTCGAGCCCCCATGGCCGAGCACATGTGTCACCGCATGTCCCCACTTGAGGGTGTGTACTCTCACTTTCCCCTCCCTCCTTCCCCTTCTTAAAACCTCCATAATAAAATCTGTTTTACATCACACACACACAAAAAAAAAAAAAAGAGTGCCTATTTTAAATGTGAAACTTTGGGCTTGACCCCTGGCATTTACCTCCAAAAGAATTCAATAAATAAAAAGATACACAGCAATAACAATTAAAATACTTCAAGTTCATATTAGAGAATTTGTAAGTATTTTAAATTTTGGGATTAGAGGAATTACATACAACAATATATAGTTTATATAAACCTATTTTCGGTCTTCCTTTTTAAGCTTACAATTTAGAAATCTCTATTACCTGTTCTTCCACGGTCCATAACTGATTAAATGTTTCAGGTTTGGTATCATCACATAAGCGGCCTCTTATCATCTGCATATAAAAAAAGGCTTAGATAAAAAAAAAAAAAAACCCTAAAGACTATCCCCCTCCTTCCTGTAGTCACAAAAATTGTAAGCCTATTTACTAATGTTAAATATCAGTAAATTTTTATTATGTAATTACTTACCAAATGTTTTCACATGCCATTATCTCATTTGGTTTTATTCTACCAATTCTTTGATATAAACTATACCAATTTCATTTTAAAGTAAAACAAATGTATAAACTCAGATTAGAAAATTCATGTCTATCAAGGTTCATCTAACAGCAGCAAAGCCAGGACTAAAATCCTGCTTATATTCACTACAGCGGACTTTTATTTTTAGTAGTGATATATCTACTATATTACATAGACTATCTGTCAAACATTTAATGAAGCATGTCACATGTATTATTCAATTAATCCTGACAATAACCCGAAAGATTATATTAATATATTATACAGAAGAAAGTGTAGCTTGGAGATTTTAATATAAATGCTACCTAAAGTTCAATAGCTA
Source organism: Cryptotis parvus (assembly GCA_021461705.1). Classification (NCBI taxonomy): domain Eukaryota; kingdom Metazoa; phylum Chordata; class Mammalia; order Eulipotyphla; family Soricidae; genus Cryptotis; species Cryptotis parvus. Next base: position 27,134 of record JAJIBD010013267.1, on the reverse strand, counting down.
GTAAGTAGTACAATACAGCTCTTTATTCTTAAAGAGTTCATGCCCCACTACTTCCAATGAAAGAGTGATTCAATTTTAAGAATATAAGCTAAGGTACATGGGAAATAGTTTAGTGATGGAACTCCTGCCTTGGAGACATGAGGTTGCAAATTCAATCCCTGGCGCTGCCTGTCCCATTAGTAAAATCTCTAGCACATCACAACCCATTGGAACACTCAAAGTGTAGTCACTGCATTAACCTTCACAACAACAAACTTTTTTTTTCATTTTTTTAATTCTATTGTACCACCGTGATAGACAATTCCAAAGCTGTTCATGATTGGGTTTCTGTCATAGTCTTCTAGAACCTATACCTCCACCAATGCACACCTCCTAACATCAATGTTCCTAGAATTTTTTTTTAATTAAACAAGACTAGAAACCAGAAACATGGCCCAATGTTACATCTACAATCCCAGTGGTCTTACTCCAACACACTGGAGTGCTTACCTGAGGACGACTATTTGAGCCTTCTGGACCATCACTCAAAGGCAACATTGAGTATGAAAGGGACTCTCCATCCTTCTTAGAATCTAAAGGGCTTTTTGGTCTAGCAGGTAAACCTACTGAAAACAAAGCCACACATAAACATTAGGGCAAAGACTACTTTAACTTTCTATTTAAATTCTTTTTATGTCATTTCTTACCTTTATCAAAAACTAGCTTAACTCTCCTAGTATGTCTTTTACGATTTTTAAATTCTCTTTCAAAGTTCCCAAGGCTATTCGTGATACTGGTCCCACACAATTTCAGGCAACTGAACAACTCTCTGGGGATATGGCAGCCCTATATCAGCCTGGAGAGGAAAAAATTACAGTCTAAATTTAATTCAACATACCATCAACTATAACAAATATTCTAACGATCCCAAATTCAAATCATCATCAACTATGCTTCACTGGGATTCACTGCTTGAATCCAATAACCAATAAAAACGAATACAGACTAAATATAAAAATGGCAAAAATATACTAAATTTAGCAAAACTGAAGCACTATTTTTTAGAAAGAGTTTTAAAGCTGAACTATACAGACATATCATTAATTCTTATAAACATAAATAGCAAAAAGAGGCTTGTCTATAGGAACACAAATTTCCCACCAAATTTACAAAATATGACATCTTTGAGAATCAAAGTACAGCCCAAGAAGCAGACACACAGTCCAGGAGAGAAGGCCCTTGCCGACACGCAGCTCTGGTCCCTTCTCTGCATTGTATACAGTCCCCAGAGGACTGCCGGGGTCATTCCTGAGCATAAAGTCAGGAACAGACCCCGATCACTGCTGGGTGTGCCCAAAAACATGAAACAAAACCCAGGGTACACCCTTATTTTACCTGGGATTCAGGAATTTAACCAATTACTTTTGAAGATATTATTACTGTCACAGTCACTAAAACCACCAGATCATTATGATCTATATCTTTTGATATATATCAAAGATCCAGATGATAAAGATACATAGATTCATTTGTCAGATATCATGGAAGGGAAACAATTGGGACTTGTGCAAGTTTGTAGGCTATATGAAACATTTTGGAATCAAGTATGTATGTCAATAACTCGAATTTTTCATTATGTATTTTTATTTGGCATCACAACTGTTGGCACAGAGTGTCTCTCTCCAGAACCTGGTGCTTGGGGAATTCTCCTGAGTGTTGCGGGAACCCTAAGATGGTGGGAATTAAACCTGACCTCTCCTCTGCAAATCATGCACTCTAGTCCTTTGAGCTACTCCATGGAGCCTGTTTGAAACTTTGAAATGCAGCTAGACATACAATGAAGCTAGAAAACTTCAAATGGCAAATTAATTCAAATGAAAAAACTCCTAAAACCTTTTGACTACTTTTCTGTCATCTGAAAAAGGGGGGGGAGAAACTTGCCAGATAGTATAGGAAGCAAGGTGTTCCCCTTGCATGCACCCAACCTTGGTTTCAAATCCCTGGCATCATGTAAAGCACTCTTAAGCAGAGACAGGAGTTATCCCTGAGTGCAGAGCCAGGAATAAAGCCTGGGCAGCAAAGAACGTGGCCTAACAATGTTCTCCAACCCAAATTTTATATTATATATATGATATATACATATATACACATATATAATGTATGTGTATATATGATATCTATCATATATACATATATAATGTGCATATATACGCACACTCACATATATACATATATGTATGTAGTTTTTAAAGTAACTTATAATTTGTTATGCCATTCAGGTTTTTTTGTTTGGATTCCTTTCTCCTTTCTTTTTTTGGGCAACACCCAGAGGTGCTCAGAGCTTACACCAAGCTCTGCTCTCAGGATTACTCAATGGAGGGATCAGGAGACTGTATGTGTTGCTGGAATTTGAACCCACATCAGCTGAGTGCCTGGCAAAGCACCTAAGTCTGCTGATCTATTTCTCAGGCCCCAGTGCTAATTTCTTTAAGGTGAAAAAAGGATTATTTCCCCTAGATTTTCAGTTTTTTGTGTGTGTGTTTTTTTTTGCTTTTTGGGTCACACCCAGCGATGCTCAGGGGTTACTCCTGGCTCTGCACTCAGGAATTACTCCTGGCGGTGCTCAGGGGACCACATGGGATGCCGAGGATCAAACCCGGGCCAGCACAGGCCCGCCGCATGCAAGGCAAACGCCCTACCGCTGGGCTATCGCTCCGGCCCCAGTTTTTCAGTTTTAATAAAGATTAAATACACAATATATGACTAAATACACAGTACATACAATACACGAATATATGCCTTTCAAATGTACTACACAATTATTGAGTCTCTAACTCATGATATATAGTAGCATTAATACACATTTAAATTATGCCTAAATCTACATCCAAAACATTCCTCAAAGTCTTGAATCTGTGGCTGGGAGATACTACTGTGGTCAGGGTGCGTGCCTAGGAACACACAATCAGGTTAGAATCCTGCCATCATATGGTCCACCGAGCGTCGCTAAATGCAGCCATGAAGGATCCCAGCACGACAGGGTGACCCAGGTAGCCCCGGCCACTGTGAGACGTACGCAGCATCACCTCCTTGGACTCTTACACTGAGCCAGCAGCCCGCTGACTGATATTTACCATTGAGCACTACTTGGAAGTCCACCCCCAAAAAATAAATAAAACTTTAAGTCACATTTAAATGGCTGTTGACAGGAAAGTTGTCTTAAAAACAGAAAAATACATAAGAACTTTTTACTCTTAGGAGTTCAAAATTAAACTTCTATTTCTTCCTCAGTGATTTGGTGACAATAACCTTAAAGATACTTAAAATAATTTTTGATCTTATCACTATTGTTTTTATCTTTAAGAAGGTAATTACAAAATAAAGAAAGAAATTAAAACCTAAGATAATCAGTAAATTTTCAAGTCTGAAAGCTGAAGCTGAAGACACAAATATCACAAAATGGGGAAATAAAAAAGATCAGAAACGCCTAGGACAGGACAGCAAGTCCTAGGTAAGTACCCAAGTAAAGCACTTAGCTATTTTTAAAGGGGGTATATTACATCCCTTCAATCTTTAGTCAGACAAAGGTTTCCTGCTTTTTAGCAATATGGTCAGTGAAAAAGAACAAACCAGGATATTACCAAATAATTTCAGCAAAACTTATTAAGTGCTTAATATATACCTTCTTCTGCAGTTTTTCCACAAATCCAATGGGATTTTTTAGTGCTTCTCTCTGGTGTTTGCCTAAACTTTCAAGATCCTGGACTGCTTGAGAACGCTGAGCCTCGAGTACGGCAATCGTTTGTAATAGTCTCTGATAACTACACAAAGAAAAATGCCTTACTCAAATTTTCTGGTACCAACAATGAATAAAAACTGAGTTCAATCCATGATCTACTTTAAGTCACACAGTCTTTATAAAGTTACCTGAAAGAGTTTAGTAAAACATATTACTGGGATTAAATGAGGTCTTCCTGAGTTCACGAAGTACCTAGTCAGAAAATATCAGTTAGAGAAAAGAAAAGCCTCATATCCCCCCAACTTAATGTTCTTAATTCTTGAACCTGAACAAATACCAAAATAAGAAAAACATCAACTTTCCACCAAAGTTATTTTTAAAAACTACACAGAATCTTAAGATTCTGGCATGAGAGGAATCACCAAATTCAGTCCTTCTATCATAATCTGTTGGAATAAGAAATTAGATTTCCTTGCCCAGAATTACAGGGACACTGAGATATAATTCAGACATGACCTCAAGAGCTCATGATTCTTTAGGACAACTCCATTTTGATAGAACATTTACGTTCTCATCAACAAATCTTAATGATTTTTCCTTCAACATTTAAGATAAAGACAAATCTTCATTTCTTAATTTTTTTAAAAGGGTCTTTAGGGGCTGGAGAGATAGCACTCTGGGTAAGGCACTTGCTTTGCATGTGGCTAACCCACGTTCGATGTCCATTATCCCATACAATCTTCTGAGCACTACCAGGATTGACTCCTGAGTATAGAGCCCCTTAACACTGCCAGGTATGGTCTATAAATAAAACAAAACCAAAAAAAAAAGTTAAAAAGGGAGGCCTTTAAGGCTATTTTTTCTCGACACAAATTTACTAACTGCCATTCTCTTATAATCTCATCATGGTACATATGTATATAAGAAATAATTGTTTCTTTTCTCTTTTTCTGGGTATTTCAAACTGTCCTGTCTGACTACAGTTTGGTCACATTATCAGTATACACATATCAAAACATATCAAACTAGGGGCCGGAGCAATACCACAGCAAGTAGGGTGTTTGCCTTGCATGCAGCTGACCCGGGTTCCAACCCGGCATCCTACCCTGAGCACCACCAGGAATAATTCCTGAGTGCAGAGCCAGGGGTAACTCCTGAGCATCGCCGGGTGTGACCCCCCAAAAAAAAAAACCATTAACCTAAGTTCTGAATGTTCAGGCATATAATATGAAGGGGTGGGGGGAAAGAACCTCTCAAGGTCACATCTATATAAATAATAAAGTCCCTAAAGTATTAGTGAAGCACAATTTCTTTTTATGGCTTTAAATAAACCCAATTCTGTTACATATTAAATTGACTATAAACTCCATAATGACAAACATAGCTGTTTTGTTCACTTTATCTCACTTGTTTTTAAAAAGTCAATTCTAAGTAACATATCCCTTAAAACACAATCACACACACACAGAGTAATGCTCAACAGCTTCTCCCAATATGTGTTCAGAGATCACTCCTAGAGAAACCATGGAGTTAATGTGCCAGAATCAAATCTGGCGCTATAGCCTCAGCCCTTTGCACTTTTAAAATCTATTTTGTAGTACATGGTCCATCATACAGATGTTCAATAAATTCTTTTGACCCCTGACACTATTTGGGAGCCCAAAACAAATATTAAAATATTTAATGAACAAAGGAGTAGGCAATGTCTTCAATAATAATAAATACTAAATCTTTTAAATGACAGTCAGCAAATGAGCAAAAATTTCAAAGGTAAAACAATAGCACTTTCGGGGCGGAGGCGATAGCCCAGCGGGTAGGGTGTTTGCCTTGCACGCGGGCGGCCTATCCCGGCCCGGGTTCGATCCCCGGCATCCCATATGGTCGGTCCCCGGGGCACCGCCAGGAGTGATTCCTGAGTGCAGAGCCAGGAGAAACCCCTGAGCATTGCCGGGTGTGGCCCAAAAAGCAAAAAAAAAAAAAAAAAAAAAAAAAAAAAAGCACTCTGAAGTTCTTAGCCATGACAAATGCCAACATGGCACTTTTTAATCATAACATTTTCTCAGCCCACAGACAAAATCCAACAAAAATTTTCTTCATTAATTATTCCCTCATGAAATGTCTACTAAGGTAAAAACTACCGTCACTGGAGTGTAAAATTTCCCTCAAGGTAGAAATACTGCATTTAACATTAGAACTCTTAAGTTGCAAAACAAGAGCTACAACAAGTCACTCCTGATCAAGTTATAGACATAAAGTTAAATTCAGTGTATGCCTGCTTTATTTTGCTTTGAGGTACATAGGGTTACAAACCCCAAAAGCTAGCTATTTCTCCTCTCAGGCAAAATCACTCAGACTCAAGATAGTTAATCAAAGACTACAGTTAGTAGCTGAAACAGATAAGTTCCGTATTTTAAACCAGTAAATTATACAAACTTTTGCAGTAAGTAAAGTATTCCATAATCAGACTTTTAAAAAATAACTCCAGCAGAGGGGAAAAGTCTAACTTTTTACCACCTATTTTTTCTTTTCTTTGGCCAAAATTAAATGACTATCATATTGACAGGAATGAGTGAAGAATGTGATTGAAATAGTGAATTCCAAGTATTTTAAGCAGACAATTTGAATTATTTAAAGAATACTCATCTTATGATGGTGCTACCATATAGATCCTTACACAAAAACAGAAGAAATAATTTTAAAACTGGAGTGGTATTTGGAATGGAACAGGAAGGGCACCTGCCTTGCATGCAGCTGACCAGGTTCAACCTCCTGCATCCCAAATGTTCACTAAGCCCTACTAGGCTAATGCCTGAGTGCAGAGCCAGGAGTAAGTGAATCACATGAATCTGCTTTTCTTTATTTGCTTTTTGGGTCACACCCAGTGATGATCAGAGGTTACTCCTGGTTATGCCCTCAGGAACTAATCCTGGTGGTGCTTGGGATGCCAGGGATAGAACCCAGGTGGGTGATATACAAGGCAAATGCCCTCCCTGCTGTGCTATTGCTCTGCCCCTTGAATGAATCTTTTTTTTTAATTTCACCCATTTCACCTCCAAAAACAACTGGAACCTAATATCAATCTGAAAGTTCATTTGTTGATTAATTTAGTAATTATTAAATTAGCAATTATTCACTAAAAGAATGATGAATTACAATTACAGCTTTGGTAGCTATGAAAATAAACCTACATGTAGCTCAGGTAGAACAGTGAACAACGATGATACCAGAAGAAGCAGAGAAGGAATTGCTTAATAATAGAACAGGATTGTCTGTGGGTCTGTGAGTGTCCATCATAGCAATCTATCAAACATTTTGATTATTGGAAAAACAGGTATAAATAACTCAAATTTCATGGTGAAATATCAGTCTTTTCATATCCAGGGCCAGAGTGATAGTACAGAGGGTAGGGCGTTTGCAGCTGACCCGGGTTCGATCCCCAGCATCCCATATGGTCCCCTGAGCATCACTAGAAGTAACTCCTGAGCAAAGAGCCAGGAATAAACCCCTGAGCATTGCCGGTGTGACACTAAAAGCAAAACAAACAAACAAAAAAAAAAACCCTTTCATATCCATGTTACCTAAACTAAAAAAAAAGAATTCTACATCAATGATTCCTGATTCTGTATCCTGCCACTCTTTCCTGCATAGCAGAAAACATATTTTTTGCACCTTTATAGTTTACTACACCATTAGTTTTATAATGTAATAAGTACCTTAAATTATTTTCCCAAATAATTTGAAAATTTATGTGCATTCAAATCCTTCATGAAAATATAGCAGTTTTATTCATAACCACCAAAATAAAAGCAACCAAGGTGTACTTTAACCAATATAGACAAGTAAACTGCACCATGTCCTAAATGAAATAAGCTATCACATCAAAAAAAGGATGAGATTTAAGTATATACTAATCACTATAATGATGTGAAAAAGCTACATATTGAATGACATTCTAAACAGAATCATGAAGACATTAAAAAAAACAGTTTAGGTGCCGGAGCGATAGCCCAGCGGGTATGGCGTTTGCCTTGCGCGGCCGGCCTGTGCCGGTCCAGGTTCGATCCCCGGCATCCCATATGGTCCCCTGAGCGCCGCCAGGAGTAATTCCTGAGTGCAGAGCCAGGAGAAACCCCTGAGCATTGCCAGGTATGACCCAAAAAAAGCAAAACAAACAAAACAAAAAAAAACGGTTTGTCAGGGTCTGGAGTGATAGTACAACCGGGTAGGGCGGTCATGTGCAAGGCAAATGCCCTCCCTCACTGTATTATTGCTCTACCTCACCCCAAAAAAATCTTGATGGGATATAACAGTCAATGGAAGGGGGCTGGAAAGATAGTACATCAGGTAAGGAGCTTGCCAGGTATGCAGTTTACCATAGCTCAACCCCCCAGTGCCACATATGGTCCACCAAGACACCAGACCACAGTGCCAGGACTGACTCAGTCCTGAGCATCTCTGGTGTAGTTCAAAATTAAAACAAACAGAAAGAGTCCATATAGGCTTTTGGTAGTCAAAGCTAGAATATTTGTCAGAGAAAATATAAATAAATTAAAATGACAGAAAAAAAAACTGAGACATTTGAGCAACAATATTAAATTATAAACGTAAGTATTCGGGACTGAAGGATATAGCTCCAGGCTACAACACCTACCTTCCAAGTGTGAGGCTGCTGGTTTGATCCAGCACATTCCAACATTGCCGACGGTGAACTTGGCATTACTGGTGTGATACTCAATACCACAATACACATGATTCCTAGAGTACCACAACTGAGTGAGTAAATCACAGATACCAGATACCACATAATTATGACAATAAAGAAGGGAAGTATAGGAGAAAGCAGAGGGAAAAATAGTAATAATCTATGCTGATATAAACAACTGGAGGGAGGCAGGTGCTGGAGTGATACTGCAGGCAAGGCCCATGCATGCTGCAGAACCAGGGTTCACCACCAGTACCCTGTATGGTCCCAAGTCTGCCAGGTGTGTGATACCTGAGCAAAGAGCCAGGAGAAAGCCTGAGCACCATTTGGTGTGAGAACTAACTAACTAAATAGCTGGGGCCAGAGAGTTAGCACAACCTGTTAAGTATATGCTTTGCATTCAGGAAGCACATATTTGATCCCGACTGGATGGTCTGAGCATTGCCAGGCGTAGTCCTTGTGCACTGCTGGGTGCTGTCCAAAAAAGCAAAATCGGGAATGGAGAAATAGTACAGTGGGCAGGTTGCTTGCCTTGCACACAGCTGACCCAGGTTTAATCCCTGGGATCCTATAGACTCCCTGAGTAGCTGAATGTGGCCCAAAAACAACAGAAGTACAAAATAAATTCACTTAAGAGAAAAAAAATTCTCCATACAAACAAATACCAAATAAATTATGCAGATACATTATCAATTATGGTTATATAGTGATATCTCCAGAGAATATAATGTATACAGAACAGCTTCATGAGTAGTGAGAACCTGAGAAATACTATCTCAGACAGGTAATTAACATCATAAAAACAATGATCAATGAATAATTTTTTAATTCCTACAGCACTTGTCACATTAATTGTACTCTCAGCGTCCATGATAAAACAAACATTATTGCTGTGCTTTCCTCCCAAGTCCTACAATCCTACTCACAAGGAAAAGTACAGTTAAGCACCTACAATACCACAATACCCATCTTCTTCCTCTCGAAACTGCCAAGTCATCAACAAAGCAATTCTCAAAACTGCTAGTCAAGAAAAGTCTGTGTATATATGAAAATTGAATACAGTATCCTAGATAAAATTCTAGAACAGAAGGACTTCCTCTCCTTCTCTCCCTCCCCTAATCTCCCCCCTGACTCTCCTTCCCAGAATTCTGGGTGAGGCTCCACTGAGTGTTACTGAAAAATCTAACACATTTCTGCTATGGAACAAGGGGTAGTAGCCAGCTTGAAACTGTCATAAGTCCTGCTAGAAACGTCACTGTGAATTACAAGCGACTTCAGCAATAGGGACACAGGATAAGAGCATGCAGAAATATGGCTGTGGGGACTCTGGCAAGTTAGGAACAGCTTCTGCTGCAAGCTTCTAGAGTACTGGGCTATTGCTCCGGCCCTCTAACATTTATTTTTAAAACGAGGTCCAGAGAGAGAGTATAGCAGGCAGGGTGTTTGCTCTGCACACATCTGACCCAGGTTCAATCGCCAGCACCCCAGAGTGTGATGTGAGCACCACCAGGAGTGAATCCTGATCACAGCCAGGTGTGGCCCCTAGAAAATATAATAACTATATTACGGTGCTGGAGAGATAGCACAGTGGAAAGGCTCTTGCTTTATACATGGCTGACCCATGTATAAATGAAAATTGAATACAGTACCCTAGATAAAATTCTAGAACAGAAGGACTTCCTCTCCTTCTCTCCCTCCCCCTAATCTCCCCCCCTCACTCTCCTTCCCAGAATTCTGGGTGAGGCTCCACTGACCCATGTTCAATCCCTGCTACCCCATATGGTTCCCTGAGCCCCACTAGTAGTGATCCATAAGCACAGAACCAGGAGTAAGGCCTGAGACACCGCTGGGTGTGGCCCCAAAACAACCCCCTTCCCCCAAGCATATTCTTCATGGCTTTCTGAAAAACTGCAGCAAATTTGCTCTAGCAAAACAAACCAAGGGCGGGAGGGGGGAGAGGGGGGGGAGGGGGAGGGAGTCCAAGGATATCAGAAAAACAGCTGATAAAAACACAATCTTTATATTACTTAATATCTTATGGCTATCATTTCAAATTCAAGTAAACACTCTTTCATACCTTGCTTCAGCTTTTCTTTTTTACTCATCTTCAATAGCTATCTGAAACAGTAAACCAATTTTTTCACTTCTGCTCCAACCATACTAATTCCTCCTAACAATGCCAAATAGTTTACTTTCATTTTTCAATCTAAACCAGATTTTACTTCAATATCTCAGTGTCTTACAAAATTAAAATGTTGCTTAAACTGATTTTAAGGTATAAGTAAAAAAGTACTTCAATATCACACATCTGAGTATCACAAGTCAACAAATCAGGAACTTTCAAATGATCTTGAAAGCTGGGTATGAGTATCCTAAAAAAGAAAAAAAACCTAGTTCAAATTAAATCAAGGGCCAAGAGACAGAGCAGTGTTTAAGACTCTTGCCTGCATATGGCCAACCCCAGTCATGGCATCATATATGGTCCCTGAGCACCGCCAATAGTGATCCCTGAACACAAAGCCAGGAGTAAACCCTCAGCAACATTAAATGTGGCCCAAACTATCCCACAATTAAATCAGACTCCCTTTTCAAAGATATGACAGAACACTCTTCTGTGTTATGTGCAGAACACTAGACAAAATGCAGAAGCAATCATTGTTAAACAATAAACAAACAGTGAGGACAGAGATCTGAGAAAACTAATAAGTGAGATAAGCTCTATATGATCACACTTTCTACCTAGGGGTACCATGTCAGCAGTGTAAATGGGAAGAGGGAAGAGGTCTTGCTAAGAACAGATACAGAAAGAGGCCAGAGAGATGGCTCAAACAGCTGCAGTGGATGCTCTGGGCTTGATACCCAGCACGTTCCCCTGGGCACTGCCAGAAGTGGTCCCTCCATTCCTCCTCAAAAGGATGAGAGCAAAAGTAGTACTGAGACAGAATTTGTGGAACAGAGCACCAAAGAGAAAGAAGCACAACCCAAGACAGAACGTATAAATGTGCAGAAGTTTCCTTGAGTATTTAGTTGAATATCAAGGTGCACCTTTAAAACATGAGTCTATATTATAAGCAAAGAACATCGAGGATCTGAACACAACTATCAATAAATATTCTTATGAGGATAATATCATTTAGGATTCAGAAGCTACAGACAAGATCTTTTAAAAATGAGGAATCAGGACAGGAGAAAAAGTAGAGAGGACAGGGTGCTTGCTCTGCACATTGCAGACCCGGGTTCAATCTCTGGACTGAGTCTCTTGCACCCTACGGGAATGATCGCTGAACACAGAGACAGGAATAAGCCCTGAGCACAACTGGGAGAGAGCCAAAAAATTAATAATAAAGAAAAAAATTTAGTAAGAGGGAACAGAAAGGTCATGCCACAGAGTAATGCTAGACCAGACCTAGACTATAAAGACTACTCTGGACTTACTCCTAAGAGAGCTAAACATATCATCAAGCCTGTAAGAATAATTCTCAATACTATTTAAAAAAAAAACAAAACTCAACTCTAAACACTATTTTTTTTTTTTTTTTTTTTTTGGGTCATACCCTGCAATGCTCAGGGGTTTCTCCTGGCTCTGCACTCAGGAATCACCCCTGGCGGTGCTCAGGGGACCATATGGGGATGCCGGGGATCGAACTGGGGCCGGCACAGGCCGGCCATGTGTAAGGCAAATGCCCTACCCGCTGGGCTATCATTCCGGCCCCGAATTCTAAACACTATTTAAAGAACAAAATCCAGACAACATACTTACAAGTCCACCATACAAAGACTACTACACACGTGGATATTAGATCCTAATATACTACATGGAATTCTGTACATAGAGACCTAAAGAAATTATTGGTTTTCTAATCATCCTACAAATTACCCTATATTTAATCAAATATTAAAGAAGCAAGTAGAAGCAGCTTACCATAATACCATGAAAGAAATAGTAGAAAACACACCACAATAAAGGATGGGGAAGGTCGGACAGGAAAAGAAAGTAGAAAGGTCACATCATAACTTCCCACTTATTACTTTACATTATAATAGCTGATATGAGTCATCACAAAAGCAGTATATAATGTACCATCTGAGTAGTACTCAAAAATAGAACAGTTTTAGGCCTACTGCAAAAAGTTACTGAAACAAATCTATAACTAAAAGCTAAGCTTCAATTAGTCTCAAATAGTTATTTTAGATGCCTCTTTATTACTAATGAGTATTTACTACTATTTATAAACAACTTTTTAATTCATAAATTAGATACCACATAACTTATATAAGACGTGGCTTCCAAACAAGCAAGCAAGTAAAAATATAATTAAAACTAACATTGAAGTGGGCCCATCACCTCTGGGGGTCCCGGAAGCAGCCGGATGAGACTCGCCTACCACACTAGCCACCACTTTCGCTGTCCGGATGCTGGGATACTACCTCACGACCAGATTAACAGAACAAAACCAGTTCGAGCCCAGGTCCATCAAAGTAGTAGAAACAGTTATGTCCTTTAATGCACTGCATTCTATAATGCACTGCATTCTATGATGTGCAGGAAAGTTTGGCGGAGGGGAGAGATAGAGAGGAGAGAAAAGACATACAGAACCCATCAAGTAGTTGAAGTGTGGGAGGGGGGAGGGAGGTGGGGACACTGGTGATGGGAGATGGGTTCGGGTGGAGGGATGGGTGTTGGAACACTGTGGAACCAAAACTCTACATGAGCATCTTACAATTGTATGTCTGAAAGTGGTGTAATAGGGGCCGGAGCGATAGCCCAGCGGGTAGGGCGTTTGCCTTGTATGTGGCCGGCTTTTGCCGGCCCGGGTTCTATCCCCAGCATCCCATATGGTTCCCCGAGCACCGCCAGGAGAAATTCCTGAGCAAAGAGCCAGGAGTAACCCCTGAGCATCGCGGGTGTGACCCAAAAAAGCAAAATAAATAAATAAATAAATATAGATAAATAGATAGATAAATAAATAAATAAATAAATAAAAAGTGGTGTAATGAAATTTGGAAAAAATAAATAAATTTTTAAAAAAACTAACATTGAAGAACTGGAGTGAGAGTACAAGGTTATGGTCGGACAGAACAGCTAACCCAGGTTCAATCCCCAGCATCCCACATGGTTTCCCAAGCATCACTAGGAGTAATTTTTTGAGTACAGAGTCAAGAATAAGCCCTCAGCATTGCGGGAGTAAAACCCTCCCCCCAAAAAATAAAAACAACACCCACCCCCAAACAAAATTCCTAAAATTCATATACTAGTGCCTTTCTATATATACAAAGAGAAATTCTTCACTAAAAAAAAAAAATCACTGAATTATTGATTATTCAACGGTTTATTGAGCATAAAAATTGACATAATTCTGACAACTTATTATTCTGATTCCAATTTAAAGAGAACAGAATGATACATACAAAGGAAAGTTGTGTTATTAAAAGGAAATTCTAGCGCTGGAGCAATAGTACAGCAGGGAGGGCATTTGCCTTGCATGCAGCCAACCCGGGTTTAATCCTCAGCATCCCATATGATCCCCTGAGCACCGCTGAGAGGAATTCCTGAATGCAGAGCCAGGAGTGATCCCTGAGCATTGTCGGGTGACAACCAAATGAATGAATAAATGAATGAAATAAAAGGAAATGCTATCATAGCCTGCCTTGTGTTCATCAACCCCAGTGTGATCCCTGGCAATACATATTGTCCCCCAAGAACTGCTGGGAAGAAAGGAACAGAAAGCAAGGAGCAATAGTACAGCGGGGAGGGCCTTTGCCTTGCATGCGGCCAACCCACGTTTGATCTCCGGCATCCCATATGGTCCCGGAGCACCGCCAGGAGTAATTCCTGAGTACAGAGCCAGGAGTAACCCCTGAGCATTGCCAGGTGTGACCCAAAAGAAAAGAAAGAAGTCTAGGACTAAGTCATGAACAACACGGGGTATAACCTCCCCCAAACCTCCGGCCCCAAAGTTCAAGAAGTCACAGAACTTTGGGGCGGAGCGATAGAAAAGCGGTAGGGCGTTTGCCTTGCACGCGGCCGGCCCATGCCTGCCCGGGATCGATCCCCGGTATCCCATATGGTCCCCCGAGCACCGCCAGGAGTAATTCCTGAGTGCAGAGCCAGTAGAAACCCCTGAGCATTGCCAGGTGTGAGCCAAAAAAAGAAAAGAAAAAAAAAAGTCACAGAACTTTGAAAAGTAGAAACTAGAGAGCATATGAAGCATAAAAAGCAAAGACAATGAAACCATTTAAGACAGGCAAAAATGAATCTATAATGGCAGTAAGTCCAAAGAAAGGTCAAATTATAACTATGTTTGTGGGGAGAGAGAACGTGCATAGATATATATAAAAATCACTGAATTATTTTGATTATTCAATGGTTTATTGAACATCAACAAAAAAAATCTAGGGCGGAGCAATAGCACAGCAGGTAGGGTGTTTATCTTGCACACGGCCAACCACGTTCAATCCCCAGCATCCCATATGGTCCCCTAAGCACTGCCAGGAGTAATTCCTGAGCGAAAGAGCCCGGAGTAACCCCTGAGTGTCGCTGGGTGTGTCCCATTAAAAAAAAATCTAATACTTAGGGATTTATCACTCTCCTGAAATCATCTTTGTGCCAAACTAGTATGGCTATCTGACAGCCTTTCGATGTGTTGATAAGCTACTCCAAGAGTAAAGCTTCTCTAGTAACCGCTGACTTTTAACCTAATCAGTCTAACACTCTCATGCTTTCAGGAAATTATCCAAATACTCTAAAGTTAAGCTATTAACTTTAATTTTCCAGTTTTGCACATAGAAACCATTCTACACAGACTAAATGAATATAAGAGAAGGGGATGCGGTCAAGTTACTGAACCAAGTATGAGGTATTAACTTTGATCCCTGAACACAAGCTCCCAGCACTGCCAGGAGTGTCCCCATCCCCAAATGAAAAAAAAGAACATAGTATTTCACTTAACACATAGAACGAAACTATTTACCTATGATAGTTTTAAACAAATAAAAGATAATCATGACTACAGATCTTAAACTTAGGCTAAAGAACTGTTTTAACTGAATACACAAAATCTATTTGAAGAGTTCTCAACCTAGAAACCAGAAACTTCATGGAGTAAGTCCTTACAGGACAAAGTAACAAAGGAGAGTTAAGACTGAATTAGAAGACAAAAAAATTCTAATCCCTTTTCTACCAGCAACTTAAGTACTTTAAATAATCTAAAAACCTAGAGCCAGGGAAATCATACAGCAAGTGGGAGGCCCAGATTCTATGCTCTTGATACAACATGGTTTTCCTAAGCACTGCCGGTGTGGTCAAAATCTAAAAACTTTCCTTTAGGGGCTGAAGCAATAGTACAGTAGGTAGGGCATTTGCCTTGCACACTTTGGGAATCACAGGATAAAGCAGAGGAAATTATTTTGTAAATTATGAAGTACAATATCAACATCCAATTATTTTACCTAAGAAAAAATGACTACCCTGGAGCTTTTTCAAAAAAAAAAATCCATCTCTAATCTAAACATTTTGATTCACTGAATTAGCAAATAGTAATGAATCACACTAGGAATTTTTTCGCTATACATTTTCTGTGTTCAATGAAGATATTGAAAGATTAATTATATGCATAAATAATAGGAAGATATACCTTATTTAGTTTATTAATGTGCTCAGAAAACTGAATCTATTTTCTATAAACATTACACAACACAGCTGGATAGGATCTTTACTCGCAGGATATGAGTAATACTCTTACATGAGCAATATCAACCAATAAATACTAATAAACAATAAGCATCAAAAGATACCATCTTCTAAGCCATACCTGGTACTTAGGTCTTACTTCTGGCTTAAGGCTCACTCCTGGTGGGACTTGTAGGATCATATGTGGTCACAGGAACTGAACCCAAGTCACTTACCTGCTCTACCTTCTCAACCTTCTTCAAAAGATTTGGAGCAAAGCAGAGTCACCCTTTGATGCAATAATTTAAGAATGTCTTCTTTTTGTGTGTGTTTTGTTTTGGGGGCCACATGATGCAATTCTTAGAGGCTACTCCTGGTTCTGTGCTCTGCAATTACTCCTGGCAGTGCTTGGAAGACCATATGAAATGCTGGGGAATAGACCTGGGCCAGCAATGTGCAAAGACTAGTAGTGCCCAACCTGCTGTACTATTGCTCTGGCACTGAAGAACATAGTCTTTTTTTTTTTTTTTTTTTTTGCTTTTTGGGTCACACCCAGCGACGCTCAGGGGTTTCTCCTGGCTCTGCACTCAGGAATCACTCCTGGCAGTACTTGGGGGAGCCATATGGGATGCTGGGGATCGAACTCGGGCCGGCACAGGCCGGCTGCATGCAAGGCAAGCGCCCTACCGCTGGGCTATCGCTCCGGCCCCTGAAGAACATAGTCTTAATAAAGCAACTATCATTCAAATTCCAAAGAATTACACATATTCCAAGTTCTAAGAATGTCCACAAAAGTATACTTTTCTTCTCCCTCGTAGGTGTCGTATTATAAAATATCACAATTTAAATTATCAATGTTCTTGTAAAAAAAAAGATGAAAAATGTTTCTACAATAACCATGAAAGTCTAAAGAGTATTTTGATTATTTTATACTTCCTAAAACATGTGTTCTGATTCCTTGTATCTGCATATATATACACATACACCATATACACATATATATCTTCACTCTTTAAAACAAACATTTACAGTAAGAATTCGTCTCAAATTGAAAAAAACTCACTTAAGAGGTTTTTTTTTTTTGTCTATTTTTGGGCCACACCTGGCGATACTCAGGGGTTACTTCTGGCTCTGCACTTAGGAATCACTCCTGGTAGTGCTTGGGGGACCATATGGGATGCCTGGGATCAAGCCCAGGTCTGCAACATGCAAGGCAGGCACTTTTATACTATCACTCCAGCCCCACAAGTTACTTTTGCCTTTTTTTTAAAATCTCAAATGAACTTTGTTTCAAAGTCTGGAAAATATTAATAGTTTATAACATAGGCAAAATTGTCAAATGAAATACCTCTACTAAATCCAGTATAAAATACTATTCATAAATGAGAAAAATATTCAAGAAAAAGTCCTATGCTAAAGAGATCATATCACAATATATAATTCTGAACTATTTGTATAATGCACGACGAAAGAATTACTATGTTTCATAACCAAGATCTGGAACCATGAACTGCTATATACAAGTATCTGGCAAATGTCACATCAAAATCATAATTATTTCTCAAATTGGTATTTGCAGTTTCTATAATCTTATACTCATTCAAATGCCTAATGCATTTGAGTAAAGATAATATCTATGTCTGTCTTCTACTGCTGCTGATCATGGTATTTATAAGTACTGTTAACAGTTCCTTTTGGGCCATGCCCAAAGGTCTTTAGAGGACTATGCTGTACCAACGATCACACTGGGATCAGCTACATTCTCTGGATCACAGTTCATATGTTACTGCCCAAAATACCTCAAAAAAAGTCAAGCAAAATGAACACTATTTTTTTTTCAAAAGTGCTTTAATCACAAAGACTGAAAGCTAAGATAAACTAAGATATATGTAGTCTTCCCCCCTTATAATCAAATAAGGCTTTATAGGGCTGGAGAGATAGGATAGCAGGTAGGGCACTAGGGTGGCATACAGCCAATCCCTGGCACCCCTGGCATCACTGAGCCTGCCAGGAGTGATCTGCAAGCTCAGAGCCAGAAGTAAGCCCTGAGTACAATTGGATGTGGCCCAAAAACAAACAGTAGGGGGAAAAAAACACACAAAAAAAACAAAGGGTGAAGCCGCAGCGTAGCCCAGCGGGTAGGGCGTTTGCCTTGCATGCGGCAGGCCTGTGCCGGCCTGGGTTCGATCCCGGCATCCCATATGGTCTCCTGAGCACCGCCAGGAGTGAGTCCTGAGTGCAGAGCCAGGAGTAGCCCCTGAGCATCACCGGGTGTGACCCAAAAAAGAAAAAAAAAGTAAATAAAAAAAAACAAAGGAAAAGTTCTCTCAAATATTTTACGTAAACTCTATTTGCCAATGGAATATACTAAGTATATACTAAGTACAATTTATAGTTAGCTATCACAGCATTATCTACTAAAGTCACAAAAGTCAAAGATAATGCATAAAGCACAGTTTTAAATCAAAATTTTAATTGGACACTAAATATACTAATACAAGACTGTTTGTATTTTTCTCCTTATCTGCATGACCTCTAGGCATTCATTAACTGTTCTATAATGTCTGAAAAACATATTTTATAGAGCTCTGTGCTATAAATTCAAGTTTACAGTAATAATTAAAGATGCCCAAGATGCCCCCAAAAAAAAATAAGGATGTTTCCATTTCACAAATTAATTCAAATGGTATGAAACTTGTTAAAAACCAATGTATCATAAACTGTCTCTCCATATCTAGTTGAGATGATTGAACTACCGAAAGTAGAAAATTATATTCAGTGAAAGTAGTAATAAAGTTAATGTCTGTTTTGGGACTGTGTATTTTTTGAGTTGAGAAAAGTCATTGCATTAAACCTTAGATTTTAGTTAAAGCATTCATCTTAGCTGCAATCAAAATTCTATAAGCACTTAATAATAGATACTAAAAACTTGGGGGGAAAATAAACAAAGCAGAATTCATGGTTACCATATTTACACATACTCTTTGTTGTGTTTCAGTGCCACATGATCTGATTCAAAGTAATAAACATCAGGATCTTCATCTTCCTCCTCTGTAATGTGCAGATTGGCACTCTCTTTGGCAGATGACAAGTGTCCAATATTGAGTCGTGTCTCTGAGGATGGCTTGCTTAGTCCTTCACTCCCGTAATTTTCTGGGTCACAACATATCCCTTTTTCTTTCTGAGAATATTCATCAGGATTTGTAGGAGCCTCGCTTATATTACCACTAACAGTTGCATTTGTTTCATTGGAACTAAGATTATTCTCCTCAAATTGTCCATTTTCTCTGCAAGGAGAACTACTTTTAGTGGGACTACCTCTAGAAGGAGCGGCCCTTCGTGGTGAAGTTCTCAGCGTATAGCGATGCTCTTGAGGTTCCGATAAAGACATCATCGGAGCTGAAACACAGTCTAGGACGGAAGATGGTTCTGCTTCTCCAGAGACAGGCATACTTTCAAGACTCGAGTCAAGGTTGTTATTGGTGTTTTCATTACACTGCTCTTTTGAGGCACTACTATCTCCCACCACATCTACTTCCTCCTCAGAATCCCTTACAGATGACTGAATTTCAGAAACGGGACCTTTAGTTGGCTCAGTTGTCAGTTGATTAGCATGTTCCACAGGCAAGCAAGCAGTTACTACTTTGTGATCCTCCGATTTGATCTGTGCTTCTGACTCTGTGCAGAGCACGTTATGGTCTACATAACTGTCCTCCTTCCTATTATCAAGGAGCATTGACGCATGGGTTTCCGAATCCCCATTTTCAGCTACTGCTTTTTCCTGCAATGCACAGGAACCAGTGCTATTTTGTTTAGTGTTCCCATCAGGCTGACACTCATCACAGTTTATAACAGCTGAATCACTGTCCTCAACACCATTGACGGCTAAATAGCCTGTGAGTTCTTCCACTACTGCAGAATTAAGTGGCCCTTCCTCACTGGCATTCACCTTTTTAACTTCCCTTTTCTCACTATCATCCAGTATAAGACATCGACAAGCTCGTTTAGTCCCTTGAAAATCTGCATCATTGTCCACTACTGTACTCCTCTGTTCTACTGACTCCTTGTCTGGTTTTACAGGTGAATCTTCTTCTGAACTGTTTGTTGCTTCAGATCTAAGGCAACGCTTAATTCTTTTCAAAACTGGTGAAACAGGTTCTGTTTGCCTTCTCTCACAATTTTCTATAGTCTGCCTTTCTATGTTATCTTTTTCTGAAGAAGAAAGTCCTCTTTTCCTAGGGCTTACCCATGATTCTCGAGTACTTTGCTGTTTTAAATCAGCAGTTCTCCCATTATTTCCTTTCTGAACTTGCACAGGCTCTGGTCTCTTCTTTGGTGATCTTGATCTTACTTGAGAATGAGAAGAGATTTCTTCAGGGTGAGCAATGCTACGATTCCTTAAAGTTCTACCACAAAAAGATTCATCCAAGCCGTTTAACCCCACTGTTGATCTTGTAACACGAGTAGATCGGGAAGCAGCCATACTATGGCAAGTCCCTACAATACGGTCATCATGATCCACTCATTGGGAAACCTTCAAAAATGTAAACAAAATAATGAGAAAAGGTAATAGTTAATTATGTAAAACAAAAAGTAGAAAGCTATAAATTTTAATCCAAGCATAGCCCATATTAATAAATTACATGTAATTTCTTTTCCAGCATTTCCAAAAATAATCCTATGAATGACTAAGACTTTAATAAGTTTCAATACTACATGCTTTAAATACATTAGCTAAGTCTTAAAATAACTACTATAGGCACCATCATAACCCTTGTTCTACAAATGAAGTGACTGAGAAACATAGTTTATCTATCCCAAATCACACAACCAAGGCAGGGTACTAGATACTTAGCCCACTTCTTTGTGACTGCATCACAGTTAAGGCACAAAGATCACATACAGCTCTTTCTCAAAGACAGGACTTAATCTTGATGATTTAAATGATGATCTTGACTCTATCACAAAATTATCCCAATCATTTCTCATGTTCTCACAGAACACGCCTGGGAAGCTAAAGACACAACTTTTTAATTCACTCTTATATGAATTAAAATGACTTTCATTTGAACATATATTGTGAAAAGTCCTTTGACAGCAATATAGCAACATCTAAAATTCTGTCTGCAATGAATTATTTCTTATATTAAGCAGCTAAAGAGAAATCACAATCGTAGCTTGTACTGGCTAAAAGCCAAACAGATAACCCAGATCTCCTATTCTCTAGTAGTAAGCAAGCGAAAAGGACATATTCCAAAGAGCACAGAAAAACAGAAACCCCCAAGCAAATAAATACATTTAGGAAGTCTAGAGCACTAACATATCCCCATACGTTCCATCTTTTAACTTCTATGTATATGTGAATACCACAGTTTTAATTCATACTAGAATTTTTAAGGTGTGTATTGGTATTAGAAATTTGGGGGCGGAGAGATAGCAAGCAGGCAGGGCATTTGCCTTGCACGTGGCTGGCCCAGGTTTGATCCCTGGAATCCCATATGGTCCCCCGAGCACCACCAAGAGTAATTCCTGAGCACAGAGCCAGGAGTAACCCCTGAGCACCACCAAGTATGCCCCCACAAAAAAAAAGGTTAGGCCTTTTTATTCCCTAATAATTTATATTCTATTAGAATTCTCAAATCCTTCGCTATTGAGTCCTATTTGAAGAAAACCTGTTTTATAATGAAAACCTTTTGGTACCTTAAGTTCTTATACCTCATAGCACAACCTAAAAACCAGTATCATTTCACACATATCCTACAAGCCCTATCCAAGACCTACTAATTTGTCAAATTCCCTGGTTACTTAATGTCTTTTAGACTTTGAAAAACACTACTTTAGACTATTTCAATCAGACAATAGTCTACTTAAAATCTAAATCTTCAATTTAGATCTATCTTAGTATACTTTTCATTTTATTATTTGGTCCTAAGAAAATCATAAATATAAAACCAGAATTCCTTTGGTACTGAAAGCACCAAATAGAGGATTATGGAAACCTCTTGGATGAAATTAATATGTTGTATTCACTCTTGAATTAAAAATTGGTTGAAATTCTAAAGACTAGAATTAAAAGGAAGTTTAACATTCTTCTGATAGCTTTTTTTCTTCTGTTCTTGTGGTTTTCTTCATTTTCCTATTTCAGAGATTCATAAACAAAGGTATATATATAACTTTATAAACATAGTTATATACTATAACTAATAAGCTAAATGCAAAAATTCAGTTTTCAAAGAGGGTCTTAAAGGGGCCAGAGTGACACTACAGCAAGTAAGTAGCTTGCCTTGTAAGAGGCCAACCCAGCTGACCCAGGTTCAATCCTTGGCATCCCATATGGTACCCCGAACACCGCTAGGAGTAATTCCTGAGTGCAAAGCCAGGAGTAACCCATGAGCATTGCAAGGTGTCACCAAAAAAGTCAAATATAAATAAATAAATAAAAAGGTCTTAAAATGTTCTGACTATCTCAGGCAACTCTCAAAATGGTCTTGCCATGAACAGCAAAATATTATTAACTCAGGCTGGAGAGATAGTACAGTGGGTAAGATGTTTGTTCTGCATGTTGGTTAACCCAGTTTGGATCCCAGGAATCCCATAATGCCTTTGAGTACCATCAGGTGTGATCCCTGAAGACATGGCCAGAAGCAATCCCTGAGCACCACAGGGCATGGCCCCAAAAACAAACGAAAATACTATAAACTAAAACAACAACTATCTCATATTAGCTACAGTTACTATAGTAATTTAATGAAGAGGTTTGGAGTGTAAAATTATGATCCTGCTAAAAAAACTGTTCTTGGGGAAATAGAAAGAAATTCATTTACAAAAGAAGGAATTGTATCCCCCCCCCCTCCATTTTTGTCGAGCCTGGTGGCCCGCCTAGGAGCTGCCCTGGGGCGACTAGCCATAGCATGCAGTCTCAAACGTTGCTGGGGAAGCAGGAACTCCAACTCCCCAGGCTCAGCTGACCATGGGACTCCCAGGAGGACAGATGGGTTTTGGGGGAGTGGGCCCATCACCTCTGGGGGGGGTCCCCAGAAGCAGACGGATGGGACTCGCCCACCACACTGGCCGTCACCTTTGCTGTCCAGATGCTGACCATGAGGCCCTTTGGGTCGCAAGCAGCTGTGTGGTCCATCAAACTAGTGGAAACAATTATGTCCTTTGGTGTACTGCATTCTACGGGTGTGCAGGAAAGTTTGAGGGAAGGGAGAGATAGAGAAGAGAGAAAAGACATACAGAACCCGCCAAGTAGTTGAGGTGTGGGAGGGGGATGGAGGTGGGGACATTGGTGATGGGAGATGGGTTCGGGTGGAGGGATGGGTGTTGGAACACGGTGGAACCAAAAACTCTACATGAGCACCTTGCAATCTTATGTCTAAAAGTGGTGTAATAAAATTTGGGAAAAGAAAATAAATAAATAAATAAATAAATGTAAAAAAAAAAAACAAAGAAGGAATTGTAGAAAATACCCATGGATAGTTAAAGAAACAGGAGATAGATGGGGCTGGAGATAGTACAGCTTGCTTTGCATGCAGTGGATCAGGACTATTCCCTGTCATGCCAACCCCCTCCCGCCACCTTATTTTGCTCTTTTGGGTCACACCCATGATGCTCACGGATAACTCCTGGCTCTGCACTCAGAAATTACTCCTGGCGGTACTTGGAGGACTTTGGGATACCAGGGATCGAACCCAGGTCAGCCACATGCAAGGGAAACGCCCTACCCACTGTACTGTTGTCTGATTCCCCTGTAACCCTATTCTCTAGAGTCTCAACAGAATTGATCTCTGAGCACTGCAGGATGGGATTAAAACAAAAGTATATGAAAACCCTACTCAACACCCAATTGGGACTAGAAATTTAAAACGCTTGTTTCAGAATTTAGAATGCTCATATGAGCAAAAACCCTGTATGTAACTAAATATACTACTATAGTCCACCAATCAGTAAACATGAACTTTTTTTTTTTTTTTTTTTTTTTTGGTTTTGCGTCACACCCGCGATGCTCAGGGGTTTCTCCTGGCTCTGCACTCAGGAATTACTCCTGGCGGTGCTCGGGGGACCATATGGGATGCCGGGATCGAACCCAGGCCAGCATGGGCCAGCCGCATGCAAGGCAAACGCCCTACCCGCTGGGCTATCACTCCGGCCCCAGCATGAACTTTTTTGGAACCGAGGGAAGAAAATAAAAGATCATGAAAAAAAAAAAAAAAATCATGAAAATTAATCAGACTCTCTAACAACTCTTCCAAACTCCCATAAGTTTTCATTCTATCACATGATATAACTGAGAACAGCAAAGCTTAATTCAAGCCTATTCAGTCAGATTCCCAACTCTGCCAATAATTTTATATTTTACTCATTTACTTGCTGTTGAACTACCATCTCCCAAATATTAATCTAGCTTTTACCTCAAGACTAACTACAGAATTCTAAATCACTCTTTGAAATAATATCAGGTATGACTCAGATCACAAATTTCCACTCCTATAATCACATCTGCATAATAAATCAGTAGGAACTGAAAGGGAAAATAAACATTAAGCTGAAAGGCACCACCAAATGCAACAGTACTCCAGCTATCAACTCTTACCAAAGCAAAATCTCAAAACAAAAGACACCCACACAGACACTGCCTATATAGCCTTTTTTTTCCTACTATAATTACCGAAACAGAATGCTTTATTTTGGGAACTGTACTAACAATCCTCAACATTAAAACTCTTATTAATAATCTCTTATTATAATAATCTCTTATTATAATATTTAACTTTATGAAGGGAAGAATTCTTAAGAAAACAGTCATGCCCCCATGTAGACAAAGAGGCAAGAAGTGGCTAGAGTCAGTAACATGGTTTTCCTGTCTAGAACATAAACCTGGATCGACTTACTAATGGTTCAAACTATGCAAGTCATATAATTCCTTTAAGGTAGTTTGTTTTGTTTTGGGCTGTTTTTTTTTTTTTGGGTCACACCCAGCAATGCTCAGGGGTTTCTCCTGGCTCTGCACTCAGGTATTACTCTGGCGGTGCTCAGGGAGACCATATGGGGTGCCGGGCATCAAACCCGGGTTGGCGGAGTACAAGGCAAATGCCCTCACCGCTGTGCTGTCACTCTGGCCGGAAAGATTTCTTTAGTTGCACCATTACCACTACATGTCTAAGTTGTAGAGCAGCACTCCTCAACTGGGGGCCTGCCAGGATATTCCAAGGAGGCCACAGGTGAAAAATATCATGTAAATGGGGTACAACTATGAGAGACTAAGGTACTATACATGGGAGGTAGGGCACAACACAGAAAGAAAACAAGGTCAAAAGGAAACCACTGTCCAAAATGGGCTGATAAACACTCGTTATAGTATCCATTAAGGTAGGAATGTGAAACCCGAAACCATCTACACAATCCAACCAAGGATCTTAATATTTGTCTCTGAAGTCTGAAAACTATATTGTTTTATGCAAGGAGAGTTCTTCTTTGTTCCACATTAAGAGAGAAAGAGCGGTAACAGAGAAAAAGAGAACGGAAAGAAAACACACTTAAAAACCACAGGGGACCACAAATGGAGCTCAGCAAGAATGAGCAACAGGAGAAAAAAAGAAGCCAAGAAAAGTTCTTGATTTAGTATAACGATTATGAAGATCATACCAAGGTATGAAGATAGGTATAAGACTAGAGAATACTGAGTCACTTCATTCATTTTCCTGTTAGGAAAGAGTAAGAATAACTTTATCTAATCTATTCTTTATAGCTCCACATTCCTATGAATATCCAGCAAATCCAGACAACTTCCCATGCACAGAAGGAAGTATAGGGAAAGCAGCAAACCTCCCACCTGAAGAAGAAAAACTCAAACTCTAATTGTCTACACTACTGCAAAACTAAGTAACTTACCTGTACAACCAAAGATCTATCATTGGGCCGGAGCATAGCCCAGCGGTAGGGCGTTTGCCTTGCACGGGCCGGCCTCCTGCCGGCCCAGGTTCGATCCCGGCATCCATATGGTCCCCCGAGCGCCGCCAGGAGTAATTCCTGAGTGCAGAGCCAGGAGTAGCCCCTGAGCATTGCCGGGTGTGACCCAAAAAAGCAAAAAAAAAAAAAAAAAAAAAAAACAACAAAAAAAAGATCTATCATTGTGGAAAACTTAGTTCTTTTCCTTATACTCTGAAGTAGTTAACACGTTGATCTAGAATACAGCTTAAGCATCAGGGTTTCAGAATCTCTGTGTCAGTCATGAGGAACACTAGAACTTCCAAAAGTCCTTTATTTAAAAAAATTAAGTTAAAGAAGCAAATTAGGGGGCCAGAGTGATAGTCCAACCGGTAGGGCACTTGCCTTGCACGCGGCCGACCAGGGTTCAATCTCCTGCATCCCATATGGTCCCCCAAACACCGCCAGGATTAATTCCTGAGTGCAGAGCCAGGAGTAACCCCTGAGCATTGCCAGGTGTGACCCAAAAAAAGAAAAAAAAAAAAAAAGAAGCAAATTAACTTATGCTATTAGAGTTAGCGCTTCCATAATAAAATGCAACAGATAGTAGAGTATCTGCTTATAGTTTACATCTTTGGTGATTCTTGGTAATGCTGTATTCTCAGAGATGCTAAAAAACTGAAAAACTTTTCAGAAACCAAATGTATGACTGAAAACCAAATATGGACAACTTTCTAACTATTTATCTCATAGCATTAAATAAAAATGGGGAAAAAAATTTCAGAAACCACCAAAATAAGTTTCTTGTGCAATAAAAACCTAAACACACTAAATAAACTTAATATTTAGAGTAAATAAGTTTTTTTGGACATCTAAGAAATATATTAAGTACTGCTCTTGTTAAGGGTTCTCATTGAGAATTTATAATCTCTCACCCTTAAACTAGGGGAAGTCTTCTCAAATTTTAAAGTTCAAATATGCGAAACTGGAAATTAAACAACAAAATAACACAAACATGTACTCTAAGCAAATTGTCTATGTATCTACATGACAGAACTTTTTTAGGGGAGGGGGCAACTCCCAACCATTTGGAGGAACCAGGAATTGAACCTGAG
>JAJIBD010013266.1:0-27919 GCA_021461705.1 Cryptotis parvus | reverse complement strand
TTTTTTTTTTTTGCTTTTCTTTTTGGAGGTCACTCCTAGTGATGCTCAGGTATTACTCCTGGCTCTGAACTCAGGAATCACTCCTGGCGGTGCTCAGGGGACCATATGGGATGCTGGAGATTGATCAAACCCGGGTTGGTTGCGTGGAAGGCAAATGCCCTACCTGCTGTACTATTGCTCCAGTCCCTTCTGGGAATTTTTATGTAAAATGAAATTTTTAGTCACTGCTAATGCCATTAAGCTATAGGTTTCCAGTGAACATTTTTATCAACTCTACTAATTAGATAGGAGAGGTACTGCAGGTGTTAAGGTGCTTGCGATGCATTTGGCTTAACGCTAGTTCAATCTTTAGCTCTGGATATTTTCCCCCAGGCACTATCAATAGTGATGTTTGTTTTCACTCCATTCCTTGTGATTCTCAGAGCTTAATCCTATCTCTTCGTTCAGAGATTACTCCTGGTGAGCTCAGGGACCATATGAGGTTTCAGGGATTGAACTCGGGTCGGCTGCATTCAAGAAAAGCACCCTAGCCACTGTAGTACTCCTCTGGCCCCAGGGAGTGATTTTTGAGCATAGATCTCAGAATCTATGTACTCTCAGAATCTCAGAATCTATGTCAGTACTGTCAGGTGTGGCTCCAAAATCAAACAAACTCCAAACAAAGAAAAAATTTTTTTGGCTTTTTGAGTCACACCTGGTGATGCTAAGGGTTTTACTCCTAGCTCTGTACTTAGGAATTATTCCTGGTAGTACTCGGAGGACCATATGGGATACAGGGGTTCCAACCAGGGGTCTGCCATGTGCAAGACAAATGCCCTACCTCTTGTACTGTCATTCCTGTCCCAACAAAAAAAAAATTTTTTTTTAAAGAATTTTTTGGGAGTTCGGAGTGATAGTTTAGCAGGTAGGGCAGGGCATTTTCCCTTGCATGTGATTGACTTCGGGTCCATCCCAGGCATCCCATATGGTGCCTGAACACCTCCAGGAGTAATTCCTGTGTAGAGCCAGGAGTAACATTGAGTATCGACGGGTGTGACCCTAAAAGAAAAAAATATTGTTTTGTATCGGGCCATATCCGATAGTACTCAGGGCTTACTTTTAACTCTGCACCCAGGATTCACTCTTGGTGGGCTTAGGGAACCATAAGGGATTCCAGGGATCAAATCTCTGCCACTTACAAGGCAAGTGTCCTACTCTGGACTCTACGGAAATTTTATTAAAAGTGTTGCAGTAGAGGGGTTGGAATTAGAGGACAGTGGTTTAGAGGACTTGTCTTGCATGTGGCCAGCCTGGGTTTTAGCCTTGGGATCCCATATGCTCTCCTGAGCACTGTCTGGAATGATCCGTAAGTGCAGAGCCAGGAGTCAGTCCTGAGCACCACTGGGTGTGGCCTCAAAACCAAGAAAAGTATTGCAGTAGAGAAAAGGGTCTCCTACCAAAAAACTTTTTTTTCATGTGGCTTGCAAATTATGTTATTGCTTATGACTTACGGTTATCTTGCCTCAGGTGCTATAGGCAACTTGGTGAAAGGGAACAAGGGAAGTAACCATAAGAGAAAGCTCAAGCCACCCCAGTCATCCAGGGACCGAGGTTTGCTTAGGGCTGGTAATGTCCATGATAAGCTCCCTGTGCAGCCTGGACACTAACATTACACAAAAGAACTTTACTGTTGCCTGTCATTGGGATAACTAAATGAGTATCCAGTTCTCCTCACATGGAAGCAAGAAATTAGAAAGTATTTAAATGGTGATATTGAGGGAATAATCTCTTTCAATATCTATTGGTAGGTGGCAATAGTGCTTCAAGACTGAGGGAGCTACAACTTCAAGAAGTGACTTTGCGTCAGGAAAACAGGCGTCCCAGCCCCACGGAAGCCCTCTTCTGAACCCCTTTTGCCTCTGGATGAAGAAGCTGTGGATATGGACTATGGTGACATGGCTGCTGTAGATGGAGTGGATGGAGAACATGAAGTTTCTGGTGACATGGAGATCTCTTTTCATCTGGATTCCAGCCACAAGACCAGTAGCAGAGTGAACTCAGCTATCAAACCTGAAGAAGGAGGGTTGAGAAAAAACAAGTTAACAAAACAGGGTGACAGAGAGAGCTTTAGAAAAGCTAAGCAAAAGTTAGGTTTTTCATCTTCTGATCCAGATAGAGTGTTTGTTGAATTATCTAATAGCAGCTGGTCAGAAATGTCCCCCTGGGTGATCGGCACCAATTATACCCTTTTTCCTATGACTCCTGCTATTGAGCAGCGACTTATTCTTCAGTATTTGACTCCCCTAGGAGAATATCAGGAGGTAAGCTTATTGGGATGGGTAATATTCACACTTTGGAACTTTTGTGCTTATTTCTGGGGTATCTTATAGTAGCATTTTGAAAATTGATGTGTGTTTGTTGTTGTTGTTGTTGTTGTTGTTGTTGTTGTTGTTGTTGTTGTTGTTTGGGTGACACCTGGCAATGCTCAGGTTTTACTCTTGACTCTGCACTCAGGAGTTTCTCCCTGGCAGTGCTCGAGGGACCATATGAGATGCTGGGGATCGAACCTGGATTTGCTTGCATGCAAGGCAAATGCTCTACCTGCTGTGCTGTCGCTCTCATCCCTATATTGATGTATTTTTTTTACTCCAGTACTGAACATTTTTGACCCAAATTGGTACAATCTTAAGCAGGTCACTTCCGATAAGGCCTATTTGATCAGAGTATTTATGTGTTTATCTTCCGAAGGTGTGCGGTGTAAGAGGTATTTGGTACATTTTCTGTTTTCCTAATGAAATAGGAAATTTAAAGCTTTATTTAAAAAAAATAAAGCTAGATATTCAGGCTGTTTGTCTTGATTTCAGTTACTTCCCATATTCATGCAACTTGGATCACGGGAGCTGATGATGTTCTATATTGACCTGAAACAGACCAATGATGTCCTGCTGACATTTGAAGCACTTAAGGTAAAGTTACTAAATATAGTAGGTCACAGCATTTTGTTGACATCGTTATGCTAATATAATTTGGTGCATAGCATCTCTGTGTTTGGGTCAACTTAGTAATAAGCAAAAGTTTTTCTTATTTTGTTTTTGCATCTTATCTGGCATTGCTTGAAGGTTACTTCTGGCTTTGTGCTTGAGTATCGCTCTTGGTGTGGTTGTGAGGGGCCACCATTTGTGGTGCTGGAAGTAAATCCAGGCCCCACGCATGCCAAGTATGAATGAAACCTTTTGAGTTATTCCTCTGGCCCCAGACACAATTCTTGATTGTCTAGAGCTGTCTTGTCTAATAGAACTTGTGTTGGTAGATAGATTCTATATCTCTGTTATTCAGGGCAGGGGTTACTAATCACTGGTGAGCACTTAAAGTGTAGCTAAGTGTCCCAAGACTCTGAAATAAAAATTTTGAGGGTGGCAGTGAGGAGTTGGGCCATGCCCAGAGATGTGGTACTTGGGGATCATGTGGTGCCAGTGATTGAACTGGAGTCAGCTGCATTCAAGGAAAGTGCCTTAAACCCTGACTATCTTTTCTAAGGCACAGAATGTTTTTTTTTTTTGGTTTTGGGCCATACCTGGTGGTGCTCGGGCCACTCCTAGTTCTGTGCTCACTCCTGGGGATTATTGTGAGACCATATATGATTCTGGGGATTGAACTGGGGTCATCCTTGTGCAAGGCAAGTGCTCTGTCCTTTTTTGTACTATTTCCATAACCCTGATTTTACTAATGTTCACCCTTATCAGTTCCAAAACCTTCAGTGGACAGCTGAAACAGCAAAAATACTGAACCCCATATATCCTGTCTCCCCAATTACATGTGTGCCTACCTAAATCTGAACCCCAAATATCCTGTCTCCCCATGGCACAGGCATGTCTACTTAAGTACTGAACCCCATATATCCTGTTTCCCTAATACACATGTGTGCCTAAGTAGTGAACCCCCATATCCTGTCCCCCAATGCACATGCGTGCCTACCTAAATACTGAACCCCACATATCCTGTCTCCTAATGCACATGCGTGCCTACCTAAGTGCTGAGCCCCATATATCCTGTTTCCCTAATGCACATGCGTGCCTAGCTACATAGGTATTTTCATGATCTACATACCTGTGCTAAAGTTTAATTTATATTAAAGTAAAAATTATAAAATAGAGCAATTTTACTGTAATAAAACTTAGGTGAATGTGGATTATATGTCTTCTCATATCTTATTGTGCATAATAATATTTTTGTTCTGTTCTTTATTTTTGTTTTGGTTTTGAGCCACAACTGGTGGTGCTCAGGTCCTACTCTTAGCTCTGCGCTCAGGTATCACTTCTGGTAGGGTTCAGGACTGTATGGGGTTCTGGGGGTTGAACCTGGATCAGCGGTGTGGAAGACAAGTACCCTCTGCACTATCTCATGGCCCTGTATACTGTGTTTTTGGAATGCAATTGACCATGACTAACTGGAGCCATAGAAAGTTTAAACCATAGATAAGGAAGTGGTGTTTCTATGTTTACAAATCAGGTGTTCTCTCTCTCTCTCTCTCTCTCTCTCTCTCTCTCTCTCTCTCTCTCTCTCTCTCTCTCTCTCTCTCTCTCTCCCCTATTCCCCCTCCTCCCTTCCTGCACCTCTTCCCGCTCTGAGTTTTGAGTTGCACCCAGCAATGATCAGTTACTACGCTGGCTATTCATAGAGATCTTATGCCAGGGATTGAACTGAGCTCTCTCTCTTTCATCCCAGTTCTGTGTTTTTCTTGTCTGTACCTTGTGCCTTTGTTGGCACTTAAAGAAGCTTCCTCCCTCAGAAGCAGTAGGGGGAGCTCTAGTTTTCCTGTCTTGTGCACATTGGCTTAGGTTTAGTTATCAAGCAACCCGCTGCTTACATTGCATTCCCTGTCATGAAAGTGCTCACAGGGTCAGAGGAGTGGCCAAGTCATAGGCCTTGCATGTGTGAAGTTCTGAATTCAATTCCTGGCTTTACATGCCCTGTCACACATTAACTGACACTTCAGGAGTGTCTTTGATGGTCCTACATTACATATGGAATGGTCTAGTGACCCTTGAGCACTGATAGGAATGGCGTTGCCTTCAACCCCATCCCTCTCAGGGTTCAGGGGATAGTACATAGGGTAGGGTGCTTGCCTGGCACACAGCCAACCAAGTTTGATTCCTGACATCCTATGGTCTCCTGAGTCCACCAGTAGTGAAATATAAGTGCAAAGTCAGGAGTAACCACTGAGTTCTGCCATGTGTGGCCCAAAAACCAAACCTTGCTCCTCCCCCATCTCCCACCCCCAAAAAAAAAAATCCATCTCTAGAGACTCAGGCTTAAATGAGTATGAATTAAATGAGTATGAAATTAACAAAACGCGAAAGATAAATCTTTTTTTTTTTTTTTTTTGTTTTTTTTGGGTTACACCTGGTGATACCCAGGGGTTACTCCTGGTTTTGCGCTTAGGAATTACACGTGGTGGGGGACCATATGGGATTCTGGAACTCCAACCCGGGTCGGCCGCGCAAGGCAAATGCTGTACCCGCTGTGCTATCACTCTGGCCCCTTGAAAGATAAACTTTTTTTTTTAATCAAACATTTTATTATACCACCGTGAGATATACAGTTACAACGTTGTTCATGTTTGGAGGTTTCGGTCACATAGTGTTCCAGCACCCGCCCTCCACCAGTGCCCATTTCCCACCACCAATGTCCCCAATTCCTCCCCCCATTGCCTGCCTAAATGGCAGGTTCTTTATCTCTTTTCTTGAAAGATAAACTTTTAAAACCTTGGAAGTGATTAGTTCTAAAAGTTTTCATATTTTTCTGAAGATTGTTCTTTGAGGATACTTTGAGAATTAATTTAAAAGAACATGTGGACTGGAGGTATGCCTCAGTGGTCGCTAGGAAACACAGTGGTGCCCCAAATACTTTTGGGAGTCACTCCTGAGCACCATACCAGGAGTAGCACCACAATACCAAGGGGGGTGTGTGGTGTGTGTGTGTGTGTGTGTGTGTGTGTGTGTGTGTGACATTAGGAGTAGCACTGGAGTGTGTGTGTGTGTGTGTGTGTGTGTGTGTGTGTGTGTGTGTGTCTGTCTGTCTGTGTGTGTTTATTTGTCACCCCCAAATGAAGATGAAATTTGGAATTCTTTTTTTGTTTGGGCCGGGGGATGAGGGGTCACACTCATTGTTCTTCAAAGTTTGCTTCTGACTGCTGTCAAGGATTACTCCTTGCGAAGCTCAGGGGATGTATAGGATGCTGGGAATCGGACCCAGGTCGTTTTCATGCAAGTCTGGTGCCTTGCCCACTGTACTATCTCTGGTTCCCTGTTTATTTTTTTATGATGAATCTTTTATCAGTAACTGAACTAAAGCTATACTGTAGAGCTGATTGGAACTCATAATATTAGAATAATTAAAATGGGAGGGGTTATAGTCCTTTAGGGAAACTGTAATAAAGTGATTGGATTGTAGCAGTCATTTCCATTTTTTACTTTCCACCTTGTTAGAAATTTTTGTGTTAGAAGGGTATGTTGGGGGCCGGAGCGATAGCCCAGCGGGTAAGGCGTTTGCCTTGCACGTGGCGGCCGATGCTGTCGCAGGTTCAATCCCCGGCATCCCATATGGTCCCCCGAGCACCGCCAGGAGTAATTCCTGAGTGCAGAGCCAGGAGAAACCCCTGAGCATCGCCGGGTGTGGCCCAAAAAAAAAAAAAAAAAAAAAAGAAGGGTATATTGTGCACTCTTAGCATTTTTTTATTTATTTAAGCAATATTGATTTTACTTCTGTGTAAGGGAAAAGTTGTCTGCATAAGATTTCTTTTATTGGGGCCGGGGAGATAGCCCAGCGGGTAGGGGCGTTTGCCTTCAGCGGTGCATCCCATGGTCCCCGGGCCGCCAGGGCTTCCTGGGTGCGGCCAGGGTACCCCTGAGCTTGCCGGGTGGGACCCAAAAGCAAGATTTCTTTATTTTGCTTCATTTAACTATCTTGTGAAGAGATTATGTGATTATTCTATATTGTTCCCACAGTAACTGTATCCTCTTTATTTAGCATCTAGCATCTCTCCTACTCCATAACAAGTTTGCCACAGAATTTGTTGCTCATGGGGGAGTACAGAAATTACTGGAAATTCCTCGTCCTTCTATGGCTGCAACTGGTGTGTCCATGTGCTTGTATTATCTTTCCTACAACCAGGATGCTATGGAAAGAGTAAGTTTAGTCATTCAGGTGTATTGGAATGGGATTGGGTGGTAGTGTGCTATTGCGTATTCACAGAACTTTTCTTCATTAAATTTTTTTTTTCAATATTGGGAGTTGAATCCAGGGCTACGCATGCAGGACATATGTTCTACCACTGAGCTATTTCCCTGGCTCCAAAATAACTTACCTATAAGAAGAAAGAAAAATGCAATATTAATGAAAGAAGCAAATAGCATGGGAATTAGCCTTTACTAAACATTTCGAACACGTGTTTAGAAAAGATACTGATTTTTCTGGCTTTGAATAAAAAAAAAAAACGTGAAATGGGGTTCTGGGATCTTTCTTTTTCTCCAGTTTGTTGCATTAGAACTTGGTTGTAGGCCTTTTCAGATGTTCTACAATTCTGCAATACAGGTGTGTATTTTGGTTAGTCTTTCATATAAACTTCTTTTAGCTTTGTGTATGCTAACAAATAATTTGTAGTAGAGTAGTAATATCAATCCAGGAGACTTGGCTTCATGCGTTTTCCATTTTGTTTTCCTGCTTTCCCTTAAGTCTTATAATTCACCTGAAACATTAAATGTTTTAAATCAAAGCCTAAATTAAAAAAAGTTTTTTTTTTTTGGCTTTTTGGGTCACAGCCGGCGATGCTCAGGGGTTATTCCTGGCTCTTCACTCAGGAATTACTCCTGGCAGTGCTTGGGGGGGGGGCCATATGGGATGCTGGGGATTGAACCTGGGTCGGCAGTGTGCAAGGCAAATGCCCTACCCGCTGGACTATTGCCCGGTCCCCCAAAAAAAGTAAAATTCTAATTTAGTGATTTTAAAAAGTATAGGTAACGATTCTCTAGACCCTTAACTTACTTGTTTGGTTTGTGTTTGGGGCCTATACCCAGTTGTGCTTAGGGGCCACTCTAGGCTTCTTGCTTAGGGATTAACCTGGCGTTGTTTTTAGGAACCATGTGGTGCCAAGGGATTGAACCTGGCCCTCCTACATGCAAAAGCATGTGCTCAGTCTGTTGAGGTCTCTCTGGCCCTAGACCCTTCTTAAACTGTAGGTCACAACGCCATATAGGGTAGCTTATGGGGTTGTGGGGGGTGAGGGCTCCTCAAAAAATCCAAAAAAGCTTGTTTTTAAATAAGTGATTTATTATCTCTCTCTCTCTCTCTCTCTCTGTGTGTGTACATAAAATATCCTATTTTATGTATTGGGGTTATATAACAATTTCTAAGGCAAAATGATGTTACATGTAGGAAAAGTCTTAAAGTTCCCTAGGGATGTTCTTATATCTATATTTGGACATTTTTTCGGGTACTTCCCTGTGATAAGTATTTTCTAGGAGAGTGAAGTTGGTCATTTCGCTAGTTCGCTTTGACTGTGTCTTTACTAATAAGCTGACTTTTTTTTTGGGGGTCACACGGGTAATGTTCAGGGGTTACTCTTGACTCTGCACTCAGGAATTACTCCTGGTGGTGCTCAGGGGACCATATGGGATGCCAAGAGAACCTAGGTCAGCTGTGTTACTATGGCTCTGACCTGCTACCACCCATTTGTTTCTGTTCTGGGGAGTGCACTCCCACTGACACTCAGGTCCTGCAAGCAAAGTATCCACTCTAGACTCGAGTCACCTTTTGGTCCCGATAAGGTTACTGTTTCAGTTTAAAATTTTTCCTTCTTGAGGGCCAGAGCTAGTTTGCTTGCCTTGCACACGGCTGGCCCATGCCGGCCCGGCCTGGGTTCGATCCCCAGCATCTCATATGGTGTCTCCCCCCACCCCCCCCAGCACCGCCAGGAGTAGTTCCTGAGTGCAGATCCAGGAGAAATCCCTGAGCATTGCTGGGTGTGACCAAAAAGCAAAAAAAAAAAAAAAAAAAATTTTTTTTTTTCCTTCTTGAGATCAACATTGGGCTCCTTGGAATTAGCCGGATTTCAGACTACTTCTGGTGATATTCAGCCAACCTGGCCAAATGCATGGGTCCAGTGATGTAGCATTTGTTGGCTGAGCAGTACTTAGGTACCTTCCCGGTCCCACGGCAATGTAGTCTATTTTGAATAGCAAACTTGGGGATTAGTTTAAAAAAATTCATGATCCAAGCCCTGGAAGGCATCAGAATGTGTGACTTAATCACTCTGTGAATGAATTCTAAACTTGGTCTAGAGTTCATCAGAAAGTTTAGCCACTTCTATCACACTGAAGAAGTCTCGAACCGCTGTGAGCCTCTTAGTATGTAAATATTTAACATTTACTAAAGTGTAGGTTAATTTTAATATTTACCTAATCTTAAGTTATTTTAAACTCAGACTGTCTTGTAAAAGAATGATCATTGTATTCTTCAAGATATGTATCTATAGTGGTAAATTTTTCAGTTTTTTTCAGAGTCCTTTTTGTTTCTTTTCTTTCTTTTTTTTTCTTTTATTTTTTGCAGGTTTGCATGCATCCCCACAATGTTCTGTCTGATGTGGTGAACTATACCTTGTGGTTAATGGAATGTTCTCATGCCTCAGGATGCTGCCATGCTACCATGTTTTTTCTCAATCTGCTTCTCCTTTCGAGCTGTGTTGGAGCTCTTTGACCGCTATGATGGTCTTCGGTGCCTGGTGAACTTGGTGAGATTTCTTTACACTGACTTCTTTGCATAGAGTTTGTCTTTACTGCCCTTCAGAAACTTATGATTGGAGGAATTTTGGAGGTGCAGGATACTTGAACATTAGTCTTGGATGATGAAATCTTTCCCCTCCTTCTCTTATGTCATTGTGGACTTCATCCTGTAGGGTGAATTGCTTTCAATAATCTTGGTCTTTCTAAAAGCAAGTTTGGTATTTGTCTTCGTGATTTAAAGCTCTGTAGTTTTTCAATTTGGATTTACTATTTTGTATTCATTTGTATTCATATAGCTATTCTTATTATGTTTTTGCAGTTATATTGTGATGTTTGTGAGTCTTGGAGTGGAAAAATTTGTGATAACATTTTTCTCTTTTTACTTTTTTCTTCATTATTCTCTCTTGATTCTTGTACTCCCACCTGTTTTGCCCCTTTCTTTTGCCTCTTTCTTAATAGATCAGTACTTTGGAGATTCTAAATTTGGAAGATCAGGGTGCACTTCTGAGTGATGATGAAATATTTGCTAGCCGTCAAACTGGGAAACATACCTGCATGGCTTTGCGCCAAGTACTTTGAAGCTCACCTGGCCATTAAATTGGAACAAGTGAAGCAGTCACTTCAGAGAACTGAGGGGGTATTCTTGTTCATCCTCAACCCCCATATAAGGTGAGAGGAGCTTGTCTTAAAAGGGGAAGCATCTTAGGCCTAAACTCACAGTCAGATCAGTGGACTTTGTTTAGGATGGATATTGTTGGATTTACTTCCTCTGTGAGAAGGTATAGGATACTTGAAAATTAATATAGTCGATGAATTTTAAGGACTTGCTCCCAGTTGTACAATCCTATATGGGATAGTAGAATTAAGGAAGTGTTTTTGTAAAAGGTTTTTTTGTTTTCGGGGCCAGAGCGATAGCCCAGCAGTAGGGCATTTGCCTTGCATGCGGCCGGTTCTGGCCGCCCGGGTTCGATCCCCGCATCCCATATGGTCCCCCGAGCACCGCCAGGAGTAATTCCTGGAGTGCAGAGCCAGGAGGTAACCCCTGAGCGCTGCCAGGTGTGACTCAAAAAACAAAAAAAACAAAAAAGATTTTTTTGTTTGTTATTTTGTTTTTTTGGGCATAACTGGCAGTGCTCAGGGCTCTGTACTCGGGGATCGTTCGGGCAGTGCTCAGGAACCATAAGTGGTGCTGGGGATCAAACCCCTGTTGTCCACATGCAAGGCAGGCATTTTACCTGCTTCAGACGCTCTAATCCAAAGATTATGTGTCTAAAAAAAAAAATCACAGGTTTAAATAAGTTTTTTATTTTTTGGACAACACCCAGCAGTGCTCAGGGCTTATTACTCTTGGCTCTTCTTTCAGGGATCACTCATGGTGGGCTTGGGGAACCATGGGGATTGAACTTGGGTCAGAGCCACATGCAAGATAAAACTCTCTACCTACTGTACTATATTGCTCTGGCTCCAAAACCAGTTTTTTACTTGTGAGATAGGAACACCGATAAATCAAAGATTTTGTTGTCTTTATAAGGCAAAATAATTGTAAGACATTATAAATAAAAGATTAAACATTTGCTTTATTTTATTATATGTTACACAAGAATTGTGGTGTTTAAAAGCTGTTATTTAACTTTGTTATTTAAACCTTTGACTTGTAAGCTGGGCTGGAGAAGTTGGTAGACTGATGATAGTTTTTAATCCATCTCTTTCTTTACAGGCATGTTCATATACTCATGAACAGATTGTGGAAATGATGGAGTTTTTGATAGAATATGGCCCAGCACAGCTATATTGGGAACCAGCTGAAGTTTTTCTCAAACTCTCTTGTGTCCAGTTATTGCTACAGCTTATTTCTATTGCTTGTAATTGGAAGACCTATTATGCAAGGTGGGAACAGAGATTTTTCAATAAAATAAAATTCTGTTTTTTTCCCCCTGCAGTTAATGTTGGTGTCCATTTGGTGTATATTTAATGAATATTTTTTGAATGGAATTGAAGTTTAGAACTGAAAAAGTCAATTAAACACAATAATTTTTAGGGGGTTGTTTGGCCACACATGAGTATGCTCAGGTTAGGGATCAAACCAGGTCTTTGGAGTACAAGGCGATTGATTGCCTTATCTTCTGTACTCTCTCTGACCTGTTAGCTTTCTGTTATGTGGTATCAAGGATCTGACCCAGGGCCTCATGTGCAGGTAAAGTGCCCTATCTTTGATTTATATTCCTGGCTTGATAATAGAAATTTTAATGTGCTTTTATATGGTTTTGGTGATTACAAATGCTGCACTGTAAGTGAAGATCACTAGCTGTACTCTTAGAGAAGTTATGTAATGAATGTTGCTACAGCTGCTGCAGTGGGGCTGAAGTCCTATCTCCAGACTAGAGTTTGTTAATTGGTACTTAAACTCTTTCCAGATTGACAACAGTATATGTTTGTTTTTCACATAAAGCTTAAATTTTACATAAATCTTAAGATTTTTTTTTCAGTTAAAACAATTAGAGGAAAGCTGGTTGAGTCCCAGAAAAGGAGAGCTGATAGAATTTGGAGGTTGGTTGGCTTTATCTGGGTATTTGTGAAAAGTTAAAACTATATATATTTTGTCTGTTTTTTTGTTTGTTTGTTTTTGGGCCACACCTGTCGGTGCCAAGGAGTTACTCCTGGCTCTGCACTCAGGAATCACTCCTGGAGGGCTCGGGAGACCATATGGGATGCCGGGATCGAACTCAGGTCAGCCTTATGCAGGGCAAGCACCTTACTCGCTGTGCTATCTCTATGGCCTCTAAAACTATTTTTAATAGGTGGAGTCTGCAGTGAATAATTAGCAAATAGTTATTGACTTCCACTGCTATAGAGATGAGAAAAACTTTATTTTAGTTTCATATTTTTGTTTTTGTGCCACAATGGACTGTGTTCAGAGTTTACTCCTGGCGGTCTTTTAATTTTAACCCCAGTTTGATTTAGAGTATTGAAGTAGATTATTGTATTTATTTGGAGAACTTTGCTTGAAAATGGATAAAATACTTAAAATGCCTTGGGAAGGTTATAAAAACTTTTTTTTTGTTTTGTTTTTGGATATTCCTGGTGGTGCTCAGTGCTTACTCCTGGCTCTGTTTAGGGCTTACTCTTTCCGGGGATCAGGGGACCATACATGTACCGGGCATCAGATCTGGGTCATACATATGCAAGCAAGCACCCTAGCTGCTGTACTATTGCTCCATCCTTTATCCTTTGTTTTTAAACTTAGTAGTTTGATAGATAACTATTCCATCTCTTTGTGAGGGGTTGGGGATGAGCTTGGGCCACATATTTGGGATCTATTCCTGGTGGTTCTTGAGGAACTATATAGTGTCTGTGATGGAAACCAGGTTAGGTGCATGCAAGGCACCTAACTCACATAGTATTTCTCTGTCCTGATTTGTCCATGTTTTTTGAAAGAAGATTTAGGGTGATTTATGAATCATTTCTTGATTTCAGGGATAGGAACAAAGCCACGCGGTAGTAGTAGTTCTGATCCTTTTTATGTGTTTTGTAGATTTTTTAATTTTTGCTTAAAGCTGTTGTTTTTGTTACTTTCCCTTGATTAATTCTTCTTTCTGTCCAGGAATGACACTGTTCGCTTTGCTTTGGATGTGCTGGCTATTCTCACTGTTGTGCCAAAAATCCAGCTCCAGTTGGCAGAATCAGTGGACGTGCTAGATGAGGCCGGTTCTACTGTCTCCACTGTAGGTAAGTTGCGCTTT
The DNA here is from genome assembly GCA_021461705.1 of Cryptotis parvus. Classification (NCBI taxonomy): domain Eukaryota; kingdom Metazoa; phylum Chordata; class Mammalia; order Eulipotyphla; family Soricidae; genus Cryptotis; species Cryptotis parvus. The sequence continues at coordinate 14,421 of JAJIBD010013266.1, read as the reverse complement.
GCCATTTTTTGTTGTTACTTCACCTGGATTTAATTTTCTTTGCTATTTTGGTCATAATTACTTACCTAATTTTGTAATACGAGAAATAAGGTACTGGAGAGAGGGTACTTTGTTCTTTGTGGCATACAGTTTCATAAAGGGAGTGGTATTTGTTAACTCATGTTTTCTGAGTGTTACAGGCATTTTTACTCTAAGAATAACTGTATGTTCCTGGAAACCTTGTACTCTTCAGAGTTGTGTGCTGAAAATATGTTTAAAAGGGTTGGGGCAGATAGTACAAAATTTAAGCATCTTTGTAACCTGTGCCCTAACAAGATGGGTAATTGGCAGGTAACTCAGAATGAATACAAAAACGCCAGAAAGAATTATTCCAAAAAGGAAAATACTCTAAAAATGAACTTAAGAATAAGAACTGATGAGAGCTTCTAAGATTAGCATAGGAAGAAGTGTGACTGGCTACATGTCCTGGTGTTTGACTCTAGTGAGAAATTCAAGGCACAAACATTTCTTTTCTTCTTTTTTTTTTGCTCGGGTTATTCCTGGGTCTGCCCGCAGGAATTACTGCTGGTGGTGCTTGGTGCTAGGCGGACCACATGGGTTGCTGGGGATCAAACCCTGGTCAGCCGCGTGCAAGGTTTCCATCACAGACCCTATATAGTTCCTCAAGAACCACCAGGAATAGATCCCAAATATGTGGCCCAAGCTCCTCCCAACCCACTGCACTATCACTCCAGCTCACAAACATTTCTTCTTAACCGTTTTTATGTATAGCAAAAACGGTTTCTACACTTGTAGCAGTGTGCCTGAGACTTTTTCCTACTGAAGGTTTTAATTTATTCCCACTATTTTTGCTTCCCTTTTACCTAGGAAATATTGTTTATAAGTCTTGGTGACTCCATACAATACTGATATCATTCCTCTTTTTTTTTGCTTTTTGGGTCACACCCAGCAATGCTCAGGAATTACTCCTGGCGGTGCTCAAGGGACCATATGGGATTCCAGGGATCGAACCCGGGTCGACCGCGTGCAAAGGCAAATACCCTGCCTGCTGGACTATCACTCCTGGCCCCTCATTCCCTTTTCAACAGTTGCATGACATATTTGTCAAGGATACATTATAGTAGAACTGATCGTAAGTTTACAAGCAAATGCTTATACTTCAGGAAAAAAGTGACAGTCCTAAGTGGAACAAAATTAATAGAGTTTCTATTTTTTTTGCTTTTTTGGGTCATACCCTGCCGTGCTCAGGGTGACTCCTGGCTCTGCACTCGGGAATTACTCCTGGAGGTGCTCGGGGACCATATGGGGTGCCAGGGATTGAACTTGGGTTGACTGCATGCAAAGCAAACGTCCTACCTGCTGTACTATTGCTCCGGCCCAGAACGTTTGACTTAAAACTGTTGAGAGGCCAGAGTGATACCACAGCGAATAGGGTGTTTGCCTTGCACATGACCAACCCATGTTCGATCCTCATCATCCCACATGGTCCCCCAAGCACTGTCAGTGGTAATTCCTGAATATAGAGCCATGAGTAACCCCTGAGCATTGCTGGATATGACCCAAAAAGCCCCGTTCAAAAATTGTTGCGGCTGGAGCGCTAGCACAGTGGGTATGGTGTTTGCTTTGCGTGCAGCCAACCCAGGTTTGATCCCTGGCATCCCATATTATCCCCCAAGCACCTACAGGAGTAATTCCTGAACTCAAAGCCAGGGGTAAGCCCAGAGCATTGCTGGGTGTGACCCAAAAAAAAAAATCGTTGAAATTGGCCATTGTTTTATGAGAGATGATATTACAACGGTCTTTCTCTCCCCCACACCCCCATAGGTATCAGCATTATTTTAGGAGTGGCTGAGGGTGAATTCTTTATCCATGATGCTGAAATTCAGAAGTCAGCACTTCAGATTATCATCAATTGTGTGTGTGGCCGGATAACCGAATTTCCAGTATTGGCAAATTCATCTCTGGAACTCCTCGAAGAAAGCTGCCGCAGACTCCCAAAAAGCAGTGAACACACTCTGGCAAAGATGTGGAATGTTGTTCAGTCCAACAATGGCATCAAGGTGCTCCTGTCCTTATTGTCTATCAAGATGCCCATCACAGATGCAGATCAGATCCGTGCTCTGGCCTGTAAGGCTTTAGTGGGCCTTTTCTGCAGTAGCACTGTCCGGCAGATCATCAGCAAACTTCCTCTTTTCAGTAGCTGCCAGATACAACAGCTGATGAAGGAGCCTGTGCTACAGGACAAACGGAGTGACCATGTCAAGTTCTGCAAGTATGCTGCTGAGCTCATTGAACGGGTATCAGGAAAGCCACTTCTCATTGGCACTGATGTGTCCCTGGCAAGGCTGCAGAAGGCAGATGTTGTTGCCCAGTCAAGGATTTCCTTCCCTGAGAAAGAGCTGCTTTTGCTGATTCGAAACCATCTCATTTCGAAAGGGCTTGGGGAGACAGCAACTGTGTTGACAAAAGAGGCTGACCTGCCCATGACTGCTGCTTCCCATTCCTCTGCCTTCACCCCAGTTACTGCTGCTGCTTCTCCTGTGTCTCTTCCCGCACCCCTCGGAATTGCCAATGGCATTGCAACTCGACTGGGCAGCCATGCTGCTGTGGGTGCCTCTGCTCCTTCTGCCTCCGCCACCCACCCTCAGCCACGGCCCCCAGAGTTCATTAGCTCTGCCTGGCCCATCTTATGCAGGGAATTCCCCTGTGATTGGTAGGATTAGTTTTATCAGAGAAAGACCATCACCCTGCAATGGTAGGAAAATCAGAGTGTTGCGGCAGAAGTCGGACCATGGTGCTTACAGCCAAAGCCCAGCCATAAAAAAGCAGTTGGACAGACATCTTCCTTCCCCGCCTACACTGGACAGTATCATTACAGAATATCTTAGAGAACAGCATGCTCGTTGCAAGAACCCTGTTGCCACCTGCCCGCCTTCTCTCTCTCTTTACTCCTCACCAATGTCCTGAGCCAAAACAGAGGCGGCAAGCGCCAATAAACTTTACCTCAAGGCTAAACCGCAGGGCATCATTTCCAAAGTATGGAGGGGTGGATGGCGGATGCTTTGATAGGCACCTTATCTTTAGCAGGTAAGGAAAGCCCACCTCATTCCGTGGGAATTGACATAATTCTGTTTAAGTCAGTGTTTGATCAAAGTAAGCAGAGTATTTAATTCACAAAGTCATTTGTTAGTCTGAAATACCGATGATGAGTTTTTTGTTGAGCAATTTGACTGTTGTGCATTGAGAACCTATGCAGTATAGAGCCTTGCTAGCTTATGGTTTTATTTTGTGCAGACCAAAGTTTCTTCTGTTCTGATTCACTTGTATCACTTGTCTTCCTTTTGATCATCGATTTGCCCTAGCGGGCACCACTAATATCTCCATACATCCTGTCACATGCTAGTGTAGCCCAAGGGCATCTGCTCACTCCAGGAATATAAAGAGCCTCAAACCATTCCATCAGGTCATGGGAATGAGGTCTTTAATTGTTACTAGTATTTGGCATATCAAATACAACACAGGTAGCTTGGCAGGCTCTGCCGTGCAATAATAATCTATTCTGATTATTACTGTTATTTTTCCTTTGGTTTGTACTGTTTGCATCCAGGATCTCATTTGTGTAAGCCCTGTTTTTTCCTGACTCCTAAAGCTCTGACCTTATCCTGGTTTTATTTTTTACTGATCTTACATAATATTCATGGGGTCACAGGTTTTAAATATGGGACTTACCATTTAAATTTGAAAGTGGAGGGGGACGGAGCAATAGCACAGCAGGTAGGGTGTTTGCCTTGCACGTAGCTGACCCAGATTTGATCCCTGGCATCCCATATGGTCCCCTGAGCACCGCCAGGAGTAATTCCTGAGTGCAGAGCCAGGAGTAATCCTGAGCATTGCTGGGTGTGACCCAAAAAATCAAACAAACAAACAGACAAAAAAAAATTGAAAGTGGAGGGACCAGAGCAATAGTACAGTGGATAAGGTGGTTGTTTTGCATGCGGCCAACCCAGGTTTGATCCCTGGCATCCCATGTGGTCCCCCCAACCATGACGAGGAGTAATTCCTGAGTGCAGAACCAGAGTAACCCTTGAGCATCGCCTGGTTTGACCCAAAAAAGAAAAAAAAAATTATAAGTGGAGGACCTTTTCTCTCATTTAAAGTGGAAATGAGAGGCCTGGAGTGGGTAGGGCATTTGCCTTGCATGCAACCCACCTGGGTTCATTCTCCAGCTTCCCATTTAGTCCCCTGAGCACTGCCAGGAGTAACCCCTGAACATTGTCAAGTATGACCCCAAAAAGAAAAAAAATGGAAAAGAGAGCTTGGTCCCCAGCTCTGGTTGGTACCTTGAGTACCACAGTGAGTGACCTCCAGGCACATAAAAATTTACATAAAAATATTTGAACAGCCAGATGTCACTTTGATTTTGAAGAAACTTATTTGATTTTGTTTGTTTTTTTGTTTTATTTTCTATCACACCCAGCAGTGCACAGGAGTTACTCCTAACTCTGCACTTAGGGAATTCCTCCTGGCAGTGCTCTGGAATGCCAGGGATCAATCCCAAGTCTGCCTGCTATACTATTGCTCCGCATTTCCCTCCCTCCCCCCCATTACCCAAAGCAATTGGAGACACAAGAAACTATTTAAAGCATAAAAAACATAAAAGTTTTATGCTTTTATCTTTCTAGCAAAGTTGAAACGTATTTTTTGTTTGGAGTTCCCACACATTCTCTGTCTCTGACTTGTTCTCTTTTTTGCTTAGATTTCGTCCCATTTCAGTGTTTCGGGAAGCTAATGAAGATGAGAGTGGATTTACCTGCTGTGCGTTCTCAGCACGGGAGGCGATTCTTGATGCTTGGTACCTGCACTGGGCAGTTGAAGCTCTACAATGTTTTTAGTGGACAGGAGGAGGCCAGCTATAACTGTCATAATTCGGCTATCACACACCTTGAGCCTTCTAGGGTGAGTTTTCTCTTCAGTTTGTTTAAGCATTCTTCTTTTTTTATTTATTATTTTTTATTATTATTTCATTTATTTATTTATTTATTTATTTATTTATTTATTTATTTATTTATTTTGCTTTTTGGGTCATACCTGGCGATGCTCAGGGGTTACTCCTGGTTCTGCACTCAGGAATTACTCCTGGCGGTGCTGGGGGACTATATGGGATGCCAGGGATTGAAACCAGGCCGGCATGGGCCAGCCGCGTGCAAGGCAAATGCACTACCCGCTAGGCTATGCTCCGGCCCCTTAAGCATTCTTCTAAAATGGGTTGGTTGGTAAGTGATGTGGGCTGACTTATGGATATTTGTATAGTGCTGTCTGTCCCTTGAGTAAATGTCTAACTCTTGTTGTAAAACCAGTTGTAGAGGAAGTTGTGATGTGAGAGACTATGTGTGTTTTAAAAACTGAAAAACTCATATGTGACCATAAAAATGTTTCTTTTGGGGGGGCCAGAGCGATAGTACAGGGTATATAGGTATAGGGTGTTTGCCCCCTGAATCCACCTGGAGTGATTCCCTTGAGTGCAAAGCCAGGAGTAAGCTCTAAGCACTGCCAGGTATGGCTTCAAAACAAACAAACAAAAGTTTTCTTTTTGTATTAGGGAGAAATTGTGAAAGTTCTGTGACTTTTTAGGGTAAAGAACTTTGTCTGATTCCACTGGATCATAGTTTATTAGAGTGCTGTTCTGTGAATGGAATTTACCCCTTGACTTTTTTAAGATGGCAACAGGCACCGGAGTAGTAGTACAGCAGGTGTGGCGCTTGCTTTGCATGTGGCTGACTTGGGTCAATCCTTGTCATCCCATATGATCACCCCTAGCCTGCCAGGAGTGACCCCTTGCCAACTCTTGTTCTAAAACCAGTTGCTGAGAAGTTGTGATGGTGAGAGAGCACAGTCAGGAGTAAATTCTGAACACTACTGGGTGTGGCCCAAAATGCCCCCCCAAAAAATTAAATTTTTTTTTTCTTTTTGGGTCACACCTGGCAATGCTCAGGGGTTACTCCTGACTCTATGCTCAGGAATTACTCCTACCGGTGCTCAGGGGACCATATGGGATTCCAGGGATTGAACCCGGATGGGCTGTATTCAAGGCAAATGCCCTTCCCGCTGTGCTATCGCTTTAACCCCAAAAAGTAATTTTCTTTTTTTTTTGGGTCACACCGGCAATGCTCAGGGGGCTACTCCAGGCTCTGCACTCAGGAATTACTCCTGGTGGTGCTCGGGGGACCATATGGGATGCTGGGGATCGAATCCAGGCCAGCACAGGCCGGCCGCGTGCAAAGGCAAACGCCTTACCCCCTGGGCTATTGCTCTTGCCCCAAAAGTAATTTCCTTGACTGTAAAAGATGCTTACCTTTTATAGAACTTTATGCAAGTACTTTAAGAGCCCATAGTTAAGGCCAGAACTGTAGTACAGTGAGTTGGGCATTTGCCTTGCATGTGGCCGGCTCTACTAGTTTCAGTCCCCAGGATCCTTTATGGTTTCTTGAGCAGCACTGGGAGCAATTCCTGGGTTGCAGAGCAAGGAATAACCCCTGAGCATTGCTAGGTGTGACCCAAAAAGGAAAATAAAGAAGAGCTCATATAATCTCACAGATACTTTCAGTTGATTGATGTTTCAGGTGAGGAAATCTGAAAAGAGAAACACTTGTGATCAGCTCTGCAGTAGAGTGCTTTTTACATGTGTGAGGCCTATGGGTTCAATCTCTGACACCTCCAAATAAAAAATAGTTGAAGAGAACATCAGGCAGATGGCCCAAAGGGTTGGAATTATGTCCAGGTTCAATACCTGATATTGCATAGTCCGCAGTCACCTCTGGATATGGCCCCCACACTACAAAAGAAATGGAGGAATAATTTTGGGTGTTACCATTTCCTCCCACCCCCTTAATTATGGAACTAATGTAGTATTTTATGTTACTAGCCCAGGGAGATTTAATACTCTCTCTATTTCTTGGTTCCCGGGAATTTTTTGTTCTAGCAGTATTTTTTTTTTGGGTCACACCCGGCAATGCTCAGGGGTTACTCCTGGCTGCGCACTCAGGAATTACTCCTGGCGGTGCTCAGGGGACCATATGGGATGCCGGGATCAAACCTGGCTGGCATGAGCCAGCTGCATGCAAGGCAAATGCCCTACCACTGGGCTATCGCTCCGGCCCGACTAGCAGTATTTTTAAAGCCTGTGTTTATTTTGGTAATATTTTTATTTCCCTTATTTTATTTCCCTTATGTTGTGGTGATGACCATAGGTTGTACACATTGATTGTGGTGCTTTATTTATTTATTTATTTTTATTTTTGGGGTCACACCTCGCTCTTCGCTTAGGAATTACTCCTGGTGGTGCTCGGGGACCATACGGGATGCCGGGGATTGAACCCAGGTCGGCTGCGTGCAAGGCAAAGCCCTACCTGCTGTGCTATCGCTCTGACCCCTGATTGCGGTGCTTTAGTATACTGGGTTGCAGTGCATCAGAAATGACATATTTTGTCATGGGATCAGGAATCCCAAGGGAGTACTTCCAGAGTTCGGCTCATGCCTTTGGGGTGATGCTAGGTGTAGAACTCATGAGTTCGTTCTTACAGAGCAGGTGATTCTTGCCACTGAACTGTCTCTATGCCCTTTAGATTGTTGTTAAAAATGAAAGTAGTTTTATAAGCATGTCGTTACCCACCTTGTGCCTTCTTTTTTTGTTTAGGATGGATCCTTGCTACTGACATCTGCCACTTGGAGCCAGCCTCTGTCTGCACTTTTGGGGAATGAAGTCAGTATTTGATATGAAGTATGTATCTACTTTATAACTTAGTATTTCTATCTTTCTCTGGGGGGAAGGCGGTTTGAGCAACACATGGTGGTGCTCAGGGCTTATTCTGCACTCGGGAATCACTGCTGATGGGCTCAGGGAATCATATGGGATGCCAGGATCAAACCCAAGTTGGCCACATGCGAAGCAAGAGGCCTACTTAGCTGTACTATTTTCCAGCCCCCTCTTAGTTTCTCTTTTTACAGTTGTTTTGATTAATTACCTCCATTAACTGATTCTTAGACTTCAAACTTTCTGGGAAAAGAGGAATTCTGTGATTGATTGCTAACTTTTTATTTGTAATGGACTGGTGCAGTGGTGGGGGCGTTTGGGCACACTGGCAATGCTCAGGAGTGACTCATGACTTTACACAGGAATCTCTCCTGGTAGTACTTGGGGTGATCATATGGGATACTAGGGATTAAATTGGGTTGACTGTGTGCAAAGCAGGTCTTCTCCCTTGGTACTATTATTCCATCCACTTGCTTTTTTCTTTCATATATTGTCCTGGATATTATTTTATTTAAAAATTTTTTGAAAATGTTGTGGTTTTGGGCTGCACCCAGCAGTGCTCAGGGAGCATATCGGGTGGTGGGGATTGAAAGAGTGAACCCAATTTGACCACATGCAAGGCAAGCACCCCTGCATATGTACAATCTCTTTAGCCCAATCCTGGATTGTTTTTTGTTTTGTTTTTTGTTTTGGGTCACTGGTGGTGCTCCTGGCTCTGCAATCAGGAATTACTTCTGGTGTGGTTGAGGGACCGTATGGAATGCTGGAGATCAAACCTGGTCATTTCATGCAAGACAGTCACTCTACCTGTTGTTCTGTTGTTCCAGCCCTGCAATCGTCAATAATATTAATCAGATATATGCATTCCCAGTAGATAGCAGATCTGTCACTAATCTAAAATGTTTAGTTTCTTATGTTCACATATGGGAGTTGTATTTTCTGCTGCATATTTCAAAGGCATATGTACCTGATGAGCTATTTCTTTAATAAAGTCAGTACCATTAATTATTTTTATTTTATTTTATTTCTTTTTTTCAAATTTTATTACACCACTTTTAGACATACAATTGCAAGATGCTGATGTAGAGTTTTGTTCTACAATGTTCCAACACCCATCCCTTCACCCGAACCCATCTCCTATCACCAATGTCCTCACCTCTCTTCCCCCTCCCACACCTCAACTACTTGGTGGGTTCTGTATGTCTTTTCTCTCCTTTCTATCTCTCCCTCCCGCCTAACTTTCCTACACATCGTAAAATGCAATACATTAAAGGACATAACTGTTTCAAGTGGCCGGCGACTTAGGGGCTCATGGTCAGCATCCGGACAGCAAAGATGGTGGCTAGTGTGGTGGGCGAGCCTCATCCCGCCGCTTCAGGACCCGGCCCCGAGGTGATGGGCCCACTCCCAAAACCCATCTGTCCTCCTGGGGGCCCCATGGTCAGGTCAGCTGAGCCTGGGGAGAGCCGAGTTCCAGCTTTCCCAGCCTCGTTTGAGGCTCTGCATGCTATGGCTGGTTGCCCCAGGGCAGCTCCGGGTGGTGGGGCACCAGGCTTGACAAAAGGGAGGGGGAAGGGCCGACCCGTCTCTACCTGACGAATTCCCGTGATTCCCCGCTTCTGGGAGCTGCCTACGTGGACTCGAACTTGTTTTGCTCTGTTAATCTGTTCTTGAGGTAGCCTCCCTCCCGGGCGGGCTGATAGGCTGCAGCGTCCGGACAGTAAAGGTGGCAGCTAGTGTGGTGGGCTAGTCTCATTGGCTGCTTCCAGGAAACCCCCAGAGGTGATGGGCCCCTCCCCAAAACCCATCTGTCCTCCCTGGGGGCCCCATGGTCAGCTGAGCCTGTGCCGGCCCGCGCTGAGGCTCCAGCGGGCGCCTTTGGCGCCCGCGCCGCCTCTGCTTGCTCCGCCGCCCCAGCCACCCGCGGCTCCTTCCTGCTCACCTCTAATTATTTTAGAACTAATTAAAATATTGGGGGTATACAATAGAGAGGATTTTTCTTTTTTGGTTTTTGGGACACATCAGCTGTGCTCAGGACTTTTGGCTCTGAGCTCAGGGGTCAGTTCTAGCAGGACTAAGGGGGTCATACGCGGTGCCAGGAATTCATTCTGAGTCAACCACATGCAAGGCAAATGCCCTACCTGCTATACTATCACTCTGGCTCTGAGTACGTTCTTAATCCTGTTTGTATAGTTTTCTTTTCCGTTTTGGAGCTTTCAGGTGTGTTTATATGGTAAAGGAAGAGTTGGGGGTTACCTTTAATCCTGGTTGGTTGAATGAATATACCCTACTAGTCTGTTACTTCAGTCTTTTTTGTTTGTCCATAGGCATTCCTTCACAGAAGATCATTATGTTGAATTCAGTAAACATTCTCAGGATCGGGTCATAGGCAAAAAGGAGACATTGCCCATGTAAGTACTTGAGAATGTACTGCTTTCAAGCTAATTCTGCCCATTTATTTTTATTGTAATTTTCTAGACAATGTGGGCACCTAGAATGATATTCTTTGGAATAAGAATCCTAGACGTGAAATAAAGTATTCCAAAGCTGTGGGACACCCTCGACCGCCCGCGGTGAAGAACCACCACAACAGGATTCTTCTCAGAACACACTTTACTGGAGCTCTTTTAGTTTGAAATTTATGATGATGAAAAGGACCCGACCCTTTGTGCAAGCTGTTTTTATACAGTGCTATTCGGCGTGTCTGTTTCCCATTGGCTGGCGCCAAATGGTGCGAGTCGACGTGTCCACTTCCCATCGGCTGGCGCAGGTCGTACTGAGGCTCATACGGAGCTGACGAAACATGCCCTGATTGGACAAAGCCCAATCACACCACGCCAGGGACTCTCTGCGCATGCGCCGAGTCCAGCACTAAAATGGCGCCCAACACAAAGCTATATAAGAAAACAGTGTGAATTTAATCTGGCAATTTGAGAAAGATGTCGATAGTATAGCAGATTATTTTTTTATGATTCATAAATCTTTCACCCTTGAAACACAGAGGATCGATGAGATGTATAGCAGATTTTAAATAAGTTTAGGTGAAATAAAGTCACTGATGATAGATAAGTACATCAGGTGTTACATGCTCCTAGGAAAAGAAAGCAGGCAAAAGAAAGTGGAAGGAATTTACTTGTTGGCAATGTGATAGTTTGATCACAGATTTTGTTTGATTTATGATTTTGTTTTATCTGTGATAGTCAGGGTCTCTGATTGGGACATACTTAAACAGCATCCTGAAAGAAGCATGAACTTTTATATAGCTATATGGAGTAGAGAATTCTATGACCAAGAGAATGGCAAGGGAGGTTGGAAGGAGAAGACAGGGTCAGAATTGAAGTTAGGCGGTTGGGAGGGAATGTTTATTATATAGTGTTTACAGACTGTTGTTAGGACTGTGACTGAGATGAAGTTGGAGGTGAGCAGAGCACACATGACAGGAAATAAAATCACTAAAATGTGGTTCTGGTTTCAGTGAGAAAAGTAAGAGTAGGAGGAGCACTTTTCAGTTAGGTGGGTGTTGTGCCAGCCCACATGGATTGGTGGCTGGAGTTGGACCCAGACGTTCATGGTGGGGTCAGTGAGAAGTGATGGTGCTAGGCTCTGGGATTTTGGACAAGTAGAATTTTTGTTGCTTTTTAGACTTTGAAGTACAAAATGGGTGGTTGGGGGTTAAGGAGAACAGTCTGGAATGGAGATAAAAATATAGGAGTTGTCTATATGTTAATAGTATTTAGAGTCATGAATTTTGGATTATGAAGGAAAATTGAGAAGTGTGAGAATAGAGCTCTGACCAGTATCTTGAGGTTTCCAAGTAAGAATATGTGAAGGAGATGAAAGAGTGACAGCAGGATGGGGCTGGAGTGATAGCATAGCGGGTAGGGCGTTTGCCTTGCATGTGGCCAACCCAGGTTCGACCCCCAGCATCCCATATGGTCCCCAAGCACCCGCAGGAGTAATTCCTGAGCAAAGATCCAGGAGTAACCATTGAGCATTGCTGGGGGGTGACCCAAAAAAAAAAAAAAAAAAAAAAAAAAAAAAAAGGAAGAGTGACAGCAGGATACCCCAGAAAAAGTTTTGCCTATGACTTAAGGTAAGACAGTTTTGAGGAAGGATTGATCATCTGGGTTAGAAATTGTCACCTTGGGGGCCGGAGCGATAGTGCAGCGGGTAGGGCATTTGCCTTGCACATGGTTGACCCAGGTTTGATCCCTGGCATCCCATATGGTCTTCTGAGCATCGCCACGAGTAACTCCTGAGTGCAGAGCCAGGAGTAATCCTTGATCATTGCTGGTGTGACCCAAAAAAGAAAAAAAAAGTAAAGAAAGAAATTGTCACCTTTGGGGGCCCAGTGTGATAGTATAGTAGGTAGGTCATTTGCTTTGCATGTGCCTAACCTGGGTTCTATCTCTGGGTATGACCTCAAATGCCCCTCCAAATAAAATTGTCACCTTTGATCTAACAATGTAGGGTCATTGTTAACTTTTTAGGAACTAGTTCTGAGAAATATGAAAGAGTTCATAAAATAGAAAAGAAGTGAAGAGCTCTGAGTATTGATGTCAGTTCAAATGTTTGCTGAAAGACAGTAGATGTGGGTTTAGTACCTGGGGTGAGTGGGGGAGGACCAGTAAAGGATGTTTCTCTTGAACTTTCCACAAAAGTTTTAAGACTAATACGTACATACTCATGAATTTAATATTTGCCACAAATTCTTTGGTATAAATGTGTTTTTCTCAATCATTTATTTGAAAGTACATTGCAAACATCATGACATTTTCTAAGTCCTACAGCTTGTGTATCCTAGCAATAAGGACATTTTAACACATAGTCATACTCAGTTGCCAAATTTTGAAAAAAATTGTAATTCCTAAATATCTAATAATCATTCCATGCTCAGTTTTGCTGATTGTTCCTGATGTGCTTGGTTTCAAATGTTTTTGTTTTTTGTTTTTTTTGAACCAGGATCCAGCTAAGATTCACATATTGCATTTGGTTGTTATGTCTCACTAATGTTTTAAAGACAAGAACCATTTCTCCAGTTTTCATGACATTGACTTTTGAAGAGACCAGGCTAGTTGTCGTGTCCTGTGATCTGGATTTGTTTGATTGTTTCCTTGTGGTGTCTCCTTATTTGTTCTTATATTAGAAGAGGATTTTTATTTCTTAAGATCAGAACTATTACAGCATGTCTGTAAGCTGATGAGAAAAATCTAGTCTTTGGGATATAAATTACAAACTTCAGAACTTTTTGTATTGTAGCCCTAAAAAATACTTTTTATATTTTGGGATGTTTTTTTAAGTAGGAAGTATATTTTATTAATGCCTTTTCCCAAAAAGTCACTCTTTCAGAGTAATCTATGGGAAATTATTGGTTAATCCATATAGAGAGTATTTCAGTTTCAATCTTAGAAACATTTTGTTTCTTAAGGGTGAGAGGAAGAATATGGTTTTCTTATTTTCTTATTGCAGTCTATTTTTTTTTCCTTTTTTTCCTTTTTGGGTCACACCTGGAGATGCTGAGGAGTTACTCCTAACTCTGCACTCAGGAATTATTCCTGGTGGTGCTCAGGGACCTTAAGGGATGAAGGGTATTGAATGTGGGTTTGTCACATGTTGGGCAAATGCTCTACCTTGTGTACTATTGCTCTGGCCCCCTGTCATTTAAATTTTTTACTTGTGGGAAAGACTTCAAAAGAGACTTTAATTCTAGAGTGGGAACCAATGTTTAGACTTTGTTTAAAAGGGTATGGTCTTCCTCCTGTCTAGTTCTTTTATTATAATTTATGCCATAATTTTAATGAGAATGGAAAGTGTTAAGAGAATTGTTTCACATAGCTTCTTTTTCAGTTTTTCAGTGAATGAACTGGTCTGATTTTTTCTCTTCCCCACCCCTTCTTCTCTAAAGATTTATGATATTCAGACTGGCAACAAGCTGTTGACTCTGTTTAACCCAGATCTTGCCAACAACTACAAGAGGAACTCTGCCACCTTTAATCCTACAGATGATCTTGTCTTAAATGATGGCGTTCTCTCTGGGATGTCCGCTCTGCACAGGCCATCCACAAGTTTGACAAATTCAACATGAACATCAGTGGTGTTTTCCATCCAAATGGACTGGAGGTTATCATTATTACGGAAATTGTATCCTTTGTACCATGCCTTGCTTCTGTTTGTTACATAGTTTGTAATGCATAAAGAAAACACTTTATATTGCCTAGTTAAAGACTCCAACAAAGGGACTGGAGTGATAGCACAGTGGGTGAGGCGTTTGCCTTGCAAGCAGCTGACCTGGGTTCGATCCCTGGCATCCTATATGGTCCCCCGAGCACTGCCAGGAGTAATTCCTGAGTGCAGAGCCAGGAGTAACCCCTGAGCAAAAGCTGGGAATGACCCAAAAGAGCCCTCCCAAAAAAAAGAATCCAACAGAAATAATAATATGTGCCTCTTATTTGTGAGAATTGTTAGTCTTCAGTGGTCTCTTGTTGATGTTGGTAATTACCAATGTCTTTACTGAAGTGTACTTTTTTTTTTGCTAGCATATCATTGCATTAAAAAGAGTGACCAGATTACTGCTCCCTACTTAACCCAGGTATTGAGTTGACATTTACTTA
>JAJIBD010013265.1:0-19840 GCA_021461705.1 Cryptotis parvus | reverse complement strand
TCTCTCTCTCTCTCTCTCTCTCTCTCTCTCTCTCTCCCGTCCTCTCATATTTCTTCACTTTTTGCGTGGGAACAGAGATTGGACCATAGCTGTTATTGCTTAGGGTACCACATATGGTTCCAGGGACTGAAATACAGTGAGTTATTTGGTGAAATTTGCCTCGAGTTACATGCAAGGCAAACAATATACCCATGTACTATTTTGGGGGATCTTCTCTCATATTTCTTAAATAAAACAGAAAAGGAGTTAAGTATATAACTGAGTGGCAAGAAAATAAAATCTGTCAACTGTGCCGTGAAAGGTTGAAATTTGTATTTCTCCTTTTCTTTGAGGTAATCAAGCGCTTCTTTCCGAATTTCCAGTATTTTTGCGGCTTTCTTCATCAGGACACGACAACCAATCTCTCCTGATTCAAACAGGCAGCAAGAGTAGGTTTACACATCATTATTTAAGACATTTTGCTATCCACTTTTCTCAATTACTCAGACATCTAAACTAAAGAAGGGAGACCAAGATAGACCATATTAAAAGATGGGGGGAAAAAAGATGTTTTTAAATGTTCAATTCAATGATCATAGATGTGCTTTGAAATCATGGATAGAAAGGGCCAGAGGAATAGTACAGCAGGTAGCACATTGCCTTGCATGCAACCCGAGCCAGATTTGATCTCCAGCATCTCAGGTGGTTTCCCCAAGCAGTGCCAGAAATAATTTTTGAGTGTAGAGCCTCGAGTAACCCAAGCATCCCATATGGTCACCCAAGTATTGCCAGGTGCAATTCCTACTATAGAAACAGGAGTATCCCTGAGCATTGCTGGGTATGGATCAAAAACCGAAAGAGAAAACAAAGGATATCACGGTGCTGGAGCACCATTCCCATCTTTGTTGACCCCATGCTTATGACTCAATTAACTGGGACTGGGAGATTTCATATGCTCAAGGTTTTTAAATAAGCTTCTATTGTTGGCATTTAACTAGATCAAAAGAGTACTATATAGTACAAAGAACAGAATATATTAGTGCTACTTATTTTACCTCGTATTTAAGACAAAAAGAATTTCAAAATGTTTTTAAAGTCGCACAAGATAAAGTATGGACTCTTACAGAGCAACCACAGAGGTACAGGCACCATAAACAGTGGCTTCCAAAATGCTTCATCTTTACCAACTTTTTATTTCAGACACTCTGGAGATGATTTACAGACACATTTTCTTTCTCTTTTGGGAGGAGGAGGGAGTCACACCCAGCAATGCTCAGGGGTTACTCCGGCTCTGCACTCAGGAATTACTCCTGGCGGTGCTCGAGGGACCATATGAGTTGCTGGGGAATCGAACCTGGGTCAGTTGCGTGCAAGCCTTACCCACTGTACTGTTGTTCCTGCCCCAGCTAAGACTTAATTTAAAAAGGACAACTAACAGGAAGTTAAGGAGACACCAATACACTAGATTTTAGCTCAATCTCATTCCCATGTTAAAATCCCTTCTTTCCCTCCCAACCGTCTCTGCTTACCTTTCTAGAAATTAAATGACTGAGTGCCTCCCCCAATTCCCACTGAGCTAATGGGACTATTTTTAAACAGACACTCCCATTTTACTTTATTCCTTCCTTTCCACAGAGCTGGCTTAACCCCTTGCCAAAAGATTAGGATGATTTAGCAATGAAAATATAAGGACCCACTAAATGAATTCCATTTAAGGAAACACTAAAACCCCTTTCAACCGGAAAACACTGAAAGCTCCTCCACAGCTACTGGCATGCAGAAGACTATTATCTACGGTGGGAAACCACCTGGCAACAGGATCAAAAGATTTGTACCATCTGTGTCACTTTCTACTTCTTTACTGGAATCTATTTACAGACAGTGATTAGAGAATTTCATTTAACCAGGAAAAAAGAACAACAAAAGTAGATGGATATGAAATGGAAAGCGATAGTGGAATTTGGTGAGAATCATGGAGTAACAATTCCCCCACACTGTAGAAAGAAAAATAAATCCCATCAAGAATGGCTAAAATAAGGCTGGGGGGTAAATAGTGATACAAGGGATAATTAGAATCAAGTTCTACTAAATAAATATGCTTTTGTACTACAAACAAATATAAAAGATCAGTATTTCTATTTTTAAAAGGATGGCTATAAAGAGACCTTTCCACATGTCAGATTAGAGAGTAGCATTCGCAACACTAAGGAAAGAATGTCAGAGAAAACACTTGCTTGCAAGTGAAGCCAAGATCAAGACCTAGCATGCACACACGGTCACCTGAGTACCACCAAGTGACCCAGGTAGGGCCCCTAAGCACTACCAGATATGGCCCAATTGTCATCCACCCTCTCTTCAAGAAAAAAGTAATGTTGGGTAAGGCAGGGGTAAAAGTTAATCACGATAGGCAATGTACAAGACCAAGGTTAGGAAGATGTGTTGGTTTTAAGCAAAGTCACTGAGATTTGGATAAGATAAATATTATCCAATTTGCCCGTGGCAACTAAATACCGGAAGTGCACTGATATTAACATAATTCTACATGAAGGCTGCGTGAAAGGAAGCTTTGGATGGCAATCAACTGAAAACATTACCTGAAAGATTGTATTTTATATCGAACTGTTTCTGTTTGGGGTAAAATCTGCCCTTGATAAATTAGAATATATTCATGTATCTCTGAAACAATACAATGCTTAAAATGGGAATATACTTAATGGGAGAGTACAGAAACATCATAAAATATTTTTTCGGTGAGGGTATTCTGACTTGGAGCCATATCCAGTGGTGCTCAGGGCTTACACCTGGCTCTCTGTTCAGGATCACTTCTGGTGGGCTAGGGGAGGGATCGAACCTGGTCAGCCGAGTACAAGGCAAGCACTCTACCTGCTATACTAACTTTCCAGCACTGAAATTATTAAACTCTTTAACGGTAAGAACTAAGGAGGGGCTGGGGCGGAGTGATAGCCCAGCGGTAGGGCGCTTGCCTTGCCGTGGCCGGCCTCTGCCGCCCGGGTTCGATCCCCGGCATCCCATATGGTCCCCCGAGCACAGCCAGGAGTAATTCCCTGAGTGCAGAGCCAGGAGTAACCCCTCGAGCACGCCGGTGTGACCCAAAAAAGCAAAAAAAAAAAGAACTATGAGGGGGGGCCCGGAGCCTTAGCCATCTAGACCCCAAGCACCGCCAGGAGTAATTCTTGAGCAAAGAGCCAGGATTAACCCCCTGAGCATCGCCAGGTGTGACCCCCCCAAAAAAAAAGACCAAGTAAACAAAAAAACAAACCCCAGCATTCCATATGGTTCCCTGAGCACCACCAAGAGTAATTCACAGCCAGGAGGAGCCCTGAGCATCACCAAGTATGACCCAAAAAGAAACAATGACAACAAAAAAAAGAAACTGAAAGCAAGTAGAAGGAAATAACAAAAAATTAGACATGATAGAGAAATTAAGAAAATAATCCAAATGGCAAATGAAAGCAGGAGTTGTTTTTCATAAAGAATGAACAAGATTGGGCTGGAGCATTAGCACAACGGTAGGGCATTTGCCTTCATGCAGCCAACCTGGGTCCCATCCCCGGCATCCCCTATGGTCCTGGCGCATAGTCAGGAAAAACCCCCTGAGCATTGCCAGGTGTGACCCAAAAAGCTAAATAGACGGACGGACGGACGGACGGACGGACGGACGGACAGACAGACAGACAGACAGACAGACAGACAGACAGACAGACAGACAGCAAGATTGACAAATATGCAGAGCCATAAGAGTCATCAGAAAAGAGAAAACCCAATCAAGGGATTAATATTTAAACTCCCAAAGTAGAACATATGAATAGATCAACCCCCAAATACTGGAAGTTAAAAAATTATTTAAAATCTCCACAAGCAAAAGCTCATTCCTGTTGAGCTCTGGCTTTGTCAAACCTGTTTAAAAAAGAAAAAGGGGGAAAAATGCTTAAAAAATTAAGAAAGGTGGCTAGATAGAGCAGGAGGCAAGGCACTTCCCTGGCCTGCGGTGCAGCCAGAACCTTGGCCTGAATTCCTAGTATCAGATGTTAGTCCCCTGGCACCGCAAGGCGTCACTCCAGCTCAGAGCCAGGAAGCCTTTAACCAGCGCTGAATGAGGGGCGCAACCCCTCCCCCAAACTGGGAGGGGCAGAACGACTTTCCTCTATGTTCCAAACTTGAAGGTTAAGTTGATAAAAAATTCAAACTGTGTATAGTATTTTACAAATTTGGGAGTTATTTAAAGTCTCAAGAAAAATCACTATGAAAGTATCTAAAAATACATTTTAAAAAAGCAAGTGAAAGATGAAAGAAAGGAGTCAAAACTCCTCTCCCCCCCCCTCACACACACAATAAACTAGTCTTGAGAGCTGGGTTCAGACATTAGCACTGCTAGAAAAATAATTTCATTTAAAACTAATCAACTAAATGCAAAAGAAATTAAATACAAAATAACGGTTAAAAAGTTCTAAGTCATAGAAGATTGTGGTCATACAGAAAAAAAAAACAGTGAAATAGCAGAAATCAGTTTGTTCTTATGAGCAATTTATTTTTCTTTTTGGGTCATACCTGATGATGCTCAGGGATTACTCCTGGCCCTGCACTCAGGAGTTGTATCTGGCAGTGCTTGGGGAACCATATGGGATGCCGGGTATCGAACCCTGTTTGGCTGTGTGCAAGACAAAAGCCCTACCCACTCGGACCCCTCAGTAACTACTATAAATATAAATAAACTAAATTTCAAAGTCAAAATTCCACACTCAGCTGGGTGTGGTCCCCAAACCAAAAAAACATGATCCAACTATAAGCTGTGCGTTTCATTTCTTGGTTATCCAATTTGATATGTAGTTATTCATGGCATTTTCTTATCTTACTTTCTATTTCTTTCTTTTCTTTTTTTTATCTTTTGGGGGTCACATCCTGTAATGCTCAGGGGTTCTCCTGACTCTGCACTCAGGAATTATTCCTGGCAGGGCTCAGGGGACCAGATGGGATGCCGGAGATCAAACCAGGGTTAAAAACATGCCAGGCAAACACCCTATCCGCTGTACTATCGCTTCCAGCCCCCATAATACTTTATTTCTATGATGTCAGTAGTCGTTATCCTACTTTTTTGGGTGGGGTCACACCCGGCAATGCTCAGGGGTTTCTCCGGGCTCTGCACCCAGGAATTCCTCCCTGGCAGGGCTCGGGGACCATATGGGATGCCGGGATCAAACTTGGGTCAGCCACGTGCAAGGCAAACGCCATCACTCCAGCCCCTATTTGGGTTGTCTTACTTGATGTATATTACAGCTTTTTGATGAAGTGACCTAATTTGTCAATATAGGTCTTCATTTTATCTCTGAACTTTTTTTTAATAAATAATAAGATCTTTTTGATAATAGTACAGACATCTCTGCTACTACTGCTTTTTTTTGTTATTATTTACTTTTGTTACTGGAAAGTAACAAAAGTAAATAAAAACAAAAAATATGTTAGCCCAATGCAAGGCTCAATAAATTTAAAATGATAACTTATAAAAAGTATCTTCTCTGTTGATAAAACAATTGTTTGGAATCAATAGTAGAAAGAAAACTAGGAAATGCATTTTAAAACTCTCGTAATGAGACAGAGTGCATGTTTTGCATATGTTCGATCCTGGATCCCCCTGGATCCCATCACTGCTAAGAGTAACCCCTGAGCACCGCGTGACCCAAAAATACCTCTTAAAAAAATGGTGTTTGGGTCAGTCTTGCATGAGGCCAACCAGGTTCAATCCGGCATCCCCTATGGTCCTCTGAGCACTGACAGGAATGATTCCAGAGTGCAGAGCCAGGAACAACCCCTGAGCATAACCTAGATGTGGCTCTCAAAAACAAAAAAGAATGAGTTAAACTCTGTTTCATATTTGTACTTATTTATTTTGGGTGCTGGGATAAAACTCAGGATCTCATACATGAGACCCCGCTTCTCCCCCCCTCCATTCCCCTTCTCTTTGCCACACCAGGCAGTGCTTGGTACAACATCTGGGGTACTGGGGATCAAACCCAGGTGGCTGTGTGCAAGGCAAGTGCCTTATTTGTTGTCTTGTGTGTATGACTTTCATAGCATATTATAACATGCCCTAGAAATATTTTATTACCCTCCGAAATTTCAAAGTATATTAGGAAAACAGAGTTGAATAAAAACAAAACCATAATATACTATCATAATACAGTATAGGCAGTATACAAGAGAAAAATAGCAATAAATGCCTATGTTACAAAGACTTGGGAAGGTTGGAGCACATGCCTGAGCCAGATTCAATCCCCAGCACCATATGGTGCCCAAGAACCGCCAGGAGTAATTCCTGAGTGCAGAGCCAGGAGAAACCCCTAAGTGTCACCAGATGTGACCCAAAAAGCCACAAAAAAGGGGAGGGGGGACCTTGAGTGTTAGCACAGCAGGTAGGGTTTTGCCCTGCATGCGACTGACCCAGGTTCGATCTCCAGCATCCCATATGGTCCCTTGAGCACCGCCAGGAGTAATTACTGAGCATCACTAGGTTGGAAAATAAATAAGTAAAAAAAAAAAAACTAAAATATAAAAAAGAATTTGGGAGCTCCCGAATCAGTTTCTACTTGAAGTCAGAATGAAAGTAGGATAACTGGGGCCGCAGCGATAGCACAGTGGGGAGGGCCTTTGCCTTGCATGAAGCTGACCCAGGTTTGATTCCTGGCATCCCATATGGTCCCCAAGCACTGCCAGAAGTAACCCCTGAGCATTGCTGGGTGTGACCCCCAAAAAATTAGGCTAACTACTACTGACATTATAGAAATAAAGTATTATGGGGGCGAGCGATAGTACAGCGGATAGGGTGCTTGCCTTGCCTAGGTTTGATCCCTGGCATCCCTAATAGTCCCCTGAGCACTGCCAGGAATAATTCCTGAGTGCAGAGTCAGGAGTAACCCCTGAGCATTGCCGGATGTGACCCCAAAAGAAAAAAAAAGTATAATAAGAAAATACCATGAATAACTATATATCAAATTTGATAACCAAGGAAAGAAAACAAATTCAAGGACATGCTTTTTTGTTTCCTTGGAACTTCCGCTGGCAGCAGCTCAAGGCTTACTGCTGGCTCTGTGCTCAGGGATCACTCCTGGAGGAGAATGGAACATACAGGATGCCAAGGACTGACTCTGGGGCACTTACCTGATATAAAATCTCTCCGGCTTCTAATTCAGGAAATTCTTACAAAGAATTTTTAAGTAAGACTTCAGAACTTTTATGAAGTAAAAGGAAGAGAAAATAATGATTCCTTAAAGGACCTTACCTGAGTCACAAGAACTGGTATTTCCCTAGATTCCACTTAATGTCTGATCAGAACATCTTGACAATAACTGTTATTGCAACACACTCCCTCGTAATGCAAATTTGTATATAATCTAGGTCTTAACAAATTTTGATACTGGGCAGAAAATATTTTTTTAAATCCCTTATTAAATGATAAATATATTACTCGTCTCCAAAACCACAATTCAGTGGCGATGGCAAGTGATCTGGGCCAAAGTACTAAGAAAAAAAAACAGCAATTATCGAATGAAATTTTTTAGTGAAAGCAGTGATTAGAGAATACGTTGTAATCCATTTTAAAAGGGAAAGCAGTCCTAGAGGACAGACCAATGTGTAGAGTGCAACCTGAAATACTCTAACATCGCCCCTTGAAATCAGAAGCTGTCAGAGAACAGATCCGACACTGACGCTTTGGATAGAATTTTAGACTTCTTGAATTGCACTTGTGTCATAAGGGTATCTTAATGCAAATTAGGATTATTTTTAATTTTACTTCAATACAAATTCAAAGTCTCCACCATCTACATTAAGTAAATACTTAGAATATGAAGTTGTCGTACACCTAAAAACAACTCCATCAAACTTGACCGAGAGACGGTTTTACTTCTTTAATCATCTCCTTTACCTTGTATGCCGTCATCCGATGCTGGGCAACCGCAGTCAGCTTTTCTAAAAGGCCCCCGTAATCGCTCCTGTGTCGCATGGGAAATCAAGCTCACGGCATCAGAGTTCAGTTCCGTGACGTCGTGCCTTTTACCTGTGGAAGCAGAGAAAATCCATTACATGTTTTAGTCGTGGCTGATAATTGAAATAATTAGCACAGCAGGTATTCTGTTCCCCCTGGAAGTCATACCCATTATGAATAAAGGTTTGGAGATTATGATTTTCCTGGTAAAGTCACAACTTCAAAGATCTTAGCCATTACATTAATAAAACCTAGCCTGAAGCTTCAGAAAATAGAGACATTGTTTCATTTCGCCCGAGAATCATTCTCTTTGCAAGGTCATTTATAGGACAAAGTTAATAAGAACACAAATCAAGTCTAGTGTTCAGGGAAGAAAATGGTAACTGCAGAAATTAGTGCCTTATTCTGTTAATTTTAGTAATTAAAAAAATAGGAAATTACATTGTGCCCTGTTTGACACTGTTAGCAACTTATGACATTTATCTCAATGAATTCAGATTGAGTCGCTATGGATGCTTTGTCTACAAGACACAAGTGCACTATTTACCCACTACCAATCAATGCTTATTTTACACTAACTCATGTTCTAATAAACTGACCTAATAATGTATGAGTTGAATTGGGCTCAAGCCTCGTATTTCACCCTTCCATTTTAATACTTTTCTTTCCCTGTATCTCCTTCCATACACAAAGAAAACCCTTGTTTTCTTCCCTTACTTCCTTACACTTACAAGAAAAAAGTTTCCTTCTTTCTAATTGCCTTTAATTTTTTGTTGCTTTTTGGTCCTTTATTGGATATGGAAACATACTCAAAGACAGAGCTTATTTATAAATTAGTTTTAATGTTCTTTAAATCATAATTAACCACTACAGTAAAAACCACCTATATTAACAGAATCCTACATCTAAAAATAAAGGACCAAAAAAAAAAAAAAAAAAAAGCAAAAAAATATTAAAGGCAATTAGAAAGTCTAATTTGACTGTGCTTTTAATTGTATTACTGTATTTTCAACCTTTGCATATAACAGCAATTTTTTTTCCTTTCTTTTTTTAAAAAAACATTTTATTATACCACCATTAGATATACAATTACAAGATGTTCGTGTTTGAGTTGGGTGTTCCAACACCCATCCCTCCCAGCCAGGCCCATCTCCCATCATCAATGTCCCCACTTCCCCCCCCCCCTTCCCCAAGGCTGCCTCCATAGCAGGTTCTTTATCTACTTTATCTCTCTCTTCTCTCTCTTCCTTCTCTCTTTCCTTTCTTACACACATTATGGATTGTAAAGTTTTCTAGAACATGATTGATTCCACAAGTTTGATGTACCGCGCTTCGGGAGAGCCGATGGCAGCTTTCCTCCCCTGCGTCTATAATAGCAAATTTTCTCTGTCTCTTTTTTTTTTTCTTTTTGGGTCACACCTGGCGATGCTCAGGGGTTATTCCTGGCTCTGCACTCAGGAATTACTCCTGGTGGTGCTCGGGGACCAGATGGGATGCCGGGGATCGAACCTGGGCCGGCATAGGCCGCCAAGTGCAAGGCAAATGCCCTACCCGCTGGACTATCACTCTGGCCCCTATAATAGCAATTTTTAAAATACTGGATTTGGTGGTCTATGTGAAACATACTTAGAGCCAGAGAGATACAGAGTTTAAGGCACTTGACAGACCCTGGTTCGGATCCCTGGTACCACATATCATCCCCAATCAAAGCCAGCGGTCATTCCTGAGTGCTGAGTCAGGAACAGCTCCTGAGCACCTCTGGGTATGGTGTAAACACCCACCCTCGACCACTGGAAAAAAAAATGGAAACATACTAATATATTCAAAGGGCAAAATGAGTACAGCTAAAATTATCTTTAATTAAAAGTTAACAAGTGTTGATTAGCTTATGGTAGAGTGAACAACTCAAAAAATATGAGGCCCTGGGCTCAATCTTAGTATTACAAAAACTAGAATAAAAAAAAACATAGTGTACTTACTTTACTCTGTCTGCATAAATAAATACTGTAGTTCTATAAAAATGAGAGTGCAATTTCAAAACAATCCAATAGTTAAGCTATAACTAAACTTTACACAAGGATTTCTGGCTTAATTTCTTGCTTAAATATAATGTATTTACATATTTAACCCTATAGTATTTCCAGGGAAAAACTCTAGGGCTGGAGTGATAATACAGCAGGGAGAGCTTTTGCCTTGCACGCTGCTAACCCATGTTTGATCCCGGGCATCTCATACGGTCCCCGAGCACCACTAGGAGTGATTCCTCAGTGCAGCGCCAGGAGTAATCTGTGAGCATCACCAGGTGTGACTCAAAAAGGCATGAAAAACAAAGAATTTCATAAGTACCCATAAGAATAAGAAAACAAACAACCCCATCAAAGAATGGGGAGAAGAAATGAACAGAAACTTCAGCAAGGAAGAAATTCGAATGGCCAAAAAACATATGAAAAAATGCTCATCATCACTAATCATCAGAGAGATGCAAATCAAAACAACAATGAGATACCACTTTACACCACAGAGACTGGCACATATTCAAAAGAACAAGAACAACAAGTGCTGGCGTGGATGTGGGGAAAAGGGGACACTCATCCATTGTTGGTGGGAATGCCGGCTGGTACAGCCTTTCTGGAAAACAATATGGACATTCCTCCAAAGACTAGAAATTGAACTCCCATTTGACCCAGCCATACCACTCCTGGGAATCTACTCTGGGAAACCAAAAATACGCAGCGGAAACACCATCCCTACTTTTATGTTCATGGCAGCATTATTCACAATAGCCAGAATCTGGAAACAACCAGAGTGCCCGAAAATCGATGATTGGATAAAAAAGCTTTGGTACATCTACACAATGGAATACTATGCAGCTGTTAGGAAAAATGAAGTTATAAAATTTGCCTATAAATGGATGGACATGGAGAAGATTATGTTGAGTGAAATTAGCCAGAAGGAGAGAGACAGATACAGAATGACTGCATTTATTTGCATGGCATAAATATATATGTACATATTATGATACCAATATCCAAGGGCAAGTGAAGCATATATCAGGAGGTCTTGTCAAAGGTGGAAATTGTCACAAACGTGTGGGAGTCAGAGGCTAGGTAAGACAGAAAATGGAACAGTGTGCTAACAATTGTCGAGGGTACTAATGCCAACCTAGAACTGAGCATTAAATAGAGGCAAGAGGATACACAAGACAACCTTTTAATGTATGTTCTGTAATCCATAGTCTGGAAGGGAAGGAAAAGAGAAAGAAGAGAGAAAGGGAAAGAAATAAAAGAACCTGCCATGGAGCAGGGCTGGGGAAGGGGGAGGGAACCGGGGACGTTGGTGGTGGGAGATGGGCACTGGTGGCGGGATGGGTGCTGGAACACTGTATGACCAAAACCCAAATATGAACTTTTTAATTGTATATCTTTGTAATTGTAAAAATAAAAAAAAAAACAAAAAGAATTTCATAAGTACCCATAAGAATAAGTCATACAATGTAAAAAAAAAAAAATCCATTTTAAGATCCTAAAAAATAAGTTAAACATTTTTGGGCAGGATATGAACATAGTGGTGTTCAAGAATCACACCTCGCGCTATGCTCAGAGGCCATGCCAGGCAGTGCTCCGGAGATCATACATGTGCCATGATTCAATCAGGGCACAGGCAGTCATGTGCTCAGCAAGTGCCTTAACCTTTGTGTATCTCTCTGAACCAGCTTTTAAATACAAGAACTATTCCAGGGACTAGTGAATAATCAAATACGCTAATATTATTCACTTAACTACAGAAAAGTACCACTTAACATAGTAGTATAAAACATATTCCCAGTTTCAAATAAATACCGTTTCAATATAACAGGAAGATTGTATAATTTAATCTAGGATTTTAGTTTAAAAAGGGGGTAAAGACAGTACATAGGTAAGGCACTCTCCTTTCACATGCCAATCCTGGTTCAATCCTTGGCACTTACCAATGTCTAAAATCCTCTTTTGTAGAGCTCCGATGAAAAGAAATGGCTCATCTTTACATGACTGAACAAGTCTGCCAACCAATTCAGAGCTTGTTGCTAAGATGCAGGCATTTTCTTCATTGAGGTTGACACCCGCCATAGAAGTCACATCATTGATGTCATCTTCATCTCTAAGGGAAATAAGAGATCACAGCATTTCTGGTGGTGTGTGAATGATGAATATTTAAAATAGTGAAGAGTTATGATCTCTTATAGCCGAAGATACATACTTTTACTCAGTTAACCTAAGCTAAAGAAAAACTGAAGAATGCCTTTCTTTCTCGTAGTTTTTAAGGTTAACTAGCGTCTACATTCATTATGAGAGGAGAGGTATAAAAAGCAACTTTCTATTGCTCATCTCTCCCTCTTTATTTAGTAAAGGAGATACAACAAGTGCTGTTTGGAAATCACACTAACTTACCCCCAAATCCTCCGCAATAAAGATCAAAGAAATGGAAAGGCTTCTGTTTTCATCCAAAAATTATAAAAATAAATGTGCCTCAGATTTCCTAAAAAGTCCATTCCCACAGAAAAGAAATTTTCTGGACTAGCTATTCTAAAACTAAATAGTCAAAACTACCATTTCCCCCTGCTTGAGAATTTGGAATAACCCATCCGTATTCACAGTTCAGTACCAACTGAAGTAGTTGCTACAATACGGAGCAAATGGATGCAAAGAACTTATATATGAAATACGAAAGCTCAACATATATAAACAAACAAACATATAAAACTCAAACTATGTTTAAGTTCCTTACACTGCACCAACAAAATTAGAAAAGTTCCTTTAGTCAATATAATTGTTACACAGCTATAGCACTAAAATTAAAATGTATATGCATAGAAAAACAGGTAAGAGTAAATTTTCACAACGTTCTTTGATATTTTGCTTTTGTTTGGTCATAGCTGGCGCAGGGCTTAGTCCTGGCTCTGCCCTTAGAGATCATCCTGTTGGGCTCAATGGATCATACAGGATGCTAGGGAACAATACCAGGCTGGCATGTGCAAGACAAGCATCCTACCTTCTGTAGCCCCTTCATAACATTCTTAACACTCAATGTTGTACGAGCATTGTACTGATCATAAAATACTAAATTTATAACAATCTATACAAACAAGATCGAAAAGAATGCTGTTTCTCATTATTGCATTGGCTCAATGGTATACCATGTGATCTCATGTCAAAAAATTTAAATTATAAACTTCTTTTGGTAAAACATTTGTCCATAGAAGAGAAATAAAATATTAACTGTCAAGTACGCAAGAAACTAAGGCCTCAGTTATTCCATTTTAAAAAGCAGCACTTCAGTAGTAAGAGAGGATAGGGTCCATACTCAAGAACAGATATAAGATGCTGAAATCAAAGTTCTGCACATAGTCCAAAGAGAAGAACAAAGGTTCTTAAAATCAGAACAATGTGCCAAAAAGATCAATATTAAAAGGTATATTTCTGCAAGGGGAAAAGGAAACAATGAAAGAAAAATTAATACCTTATGCCACCATACAGAACATGCCACAAAAGACAAATGAAAATGACGAGACTTCATTTATACATCATACAAGTATCATCAGATATCTGGGATGCTAAGAAAAATTCTAAAAATCAACATGTCAAGTATGTATATAAACTGTATTTCCAAATGGAATTAAACATTTAGACATCTATAGTGTAACCATGGCAGAAAACTATAAACATAAAAATAAGCCAAGTTATGAATTCTAAACTATTTTACATGTATTACTGTTATTAGTATTACACTTTTCCATGGTGGGCCACCCTGAGTAGTACTCAAGGCTCACTCCTCTCTCAACACTCAGGGATCACTCCTGGTGGGGATTGGGACCACATGATGTGTCAGGGATTGAACCTACATCAGTCATGTGCAAGGCAAGTGCCTTACCAGCTGTACAATCACTTCGGTCTTGAAATATTTAAAAAGGTCTGGGGAATAGCAATAGTACAGCAAGTAGGGTGTTTGCTCGACATGACACAGACCTGAATTCAATCCCCAGCAGCCTATGTGGTCCCCAGAGCAATGCAAGAATAATTCCTTAGTGTAGATCCAGGAGTAATCTCTAAGCACTGCAGGATGTGACCCCAAAAAAAAAAAAAAAAAGAACAGTATTTTGAAACGTCTGAGTACGATTTTTTAAAAAAGACAAATATCAAAGACAAGACACTAATTGGAAGAACATATCTGTGCAACACACACCTGATAAATAATTTGTACTGAAAATATGCAGCTATATCTTAAAACAGTAACAAAAGTCAATTAAGAAAATGGGCCAGAGATCTAATAGACACCAAAAACAATAGTGATGACCAAAAACAGCACAGAAAAAAAAAAAAAAAGAAAATCTGTTTCACAGCTTATGTGACCAGGAATATGCAAATACTGTAAGAGGTCACACAAACTTTGTAGACTAACTCCACTCCTGGACATTAACAATAAAAGTTGATGAGGATGTAGAACTATGAAATTTCAATCATTGCTAGTGGAAATGAAAAGTGATACATTCATTTGGGAAAGACAGCGGGTAAATTCTTACAAAATTAAATATACTCTTACAATAATATCCAGCAATCACACTTTCTGGTATTTACCCATAGGAGCTAAAAAGTTATAGGCTTTCTTGTAAAAAATATGTATACGAATGTTTAAAAATTTCATTTGTAACTGCCAAAACTGGAAACAAGAAGGATGTACTTAAATAGGTGATAAGATAAATCAACTGTGACATATCAACGATGGAGTATTATTGAGAACTGAAAAGAAATGAGTGATGACGCCATGAAAGGCGTGATGGAGGAGCCGGAGCAATAGCCCAGCGGGTAGGGCATTTGCCTTGTCCGGGTTTGATCCCCAGCATCCCATATGGTCCCCCAGCACCGCCAGGAGTAATTCCTGAGTGCAGAGCCAGGAGTGACCTCAGCATTGCCAGGTGTGACCCAAAAAGCCAAAAAAAAAAAAAGGGAAGTTGGGCCAATAGGTTAAGAAAAATGCAAAACTATTTTACATCAAAAAAGAAAACACGGGGCCAGAGCAATAGCACAACAGGTAGGGCATTTGCTGTGCAGGAGGCCAACCTGGGTTTGTGGCCAACCCGGGTTCGATCAGGGCACAGGCAGTCATGTGCTCAGCAAGTGCCTTAACCTTTATGGTCCCTTATGGTCCCCTGAGCACTGCCAGGAGTGATTCCTGAGTGCAGAGCCAGGAGTGACCTCTGAATGTTGTTGGGTGTGACCCCCAAAAAAACAAAACACATAGCCAGATATTTACATGAGTATAACATATCTCTGCAAATAAAAAATATATATATGTGTGTTATATATGTATATATATGTTATACACATATATATGTGTGTATGTATATATATACATATATATATACATACATGTATCTCTAAAAAGATGGATGAGAATTTTTTCACTCCCACTTTTTTTTTGCAATGTAAAGGAGTAAACTTAAGGGCCTAAGATCATTTTACATATTTAAATGTTGTGCTATTACATGAATTATCCCAATTAAAATAGTGATACTCAAAAATAAAAACGTTGAGAGGAAATAACCTAAAAACTAGGGGGTTAGATAAACTCGTATCCTTCTCCTAAGGTAAGATCATGATTTGAAAGGACTCGGACACCTGGCGTGTATACACGCAAGCAACATGGAAGGCACACTATTCCTATTTATCTCAACAGTCAGAAAAGACCTGTGCCAGGTCTAATAACTAGCGAGTAGCAAGATAGACTTCATCAGTGAAAATAGTCCCAAGATTTAAAAAATCTTTTTGGAGCCTTTCTCTGAAACTAAGCGCAAACTGCTGGATAAAATTTGTTCTTGCCATCTTCCTCCTATTTGGCCCCTAGCTGAATACAGCTCCCTCTAGTAGAGCTGCCAGTTGCTATGGTTACAGAGGGCAGCTGAAATGGAGAACGACACACACACACACACACACACACACACACACAAGAAAGATGCCACAATAAATAGTATCCAAGTCACTTAAAATCTTAAAACTTCCTCCAAGAAAAGAGGTCTGGGTCAGGGAAATGGCTCATCGCTCTGAGTATTTTGCGTGACAGAAATCTGGGTTCAATCCTGGGCAACACATGGTCCCCTAAGCACTACCAGGAGCAACCCCAGCACTGTACAGAAAAGAGCGTCAAACACTACTGGCTGTGCAAAGACAACAATTTTATAGCTGCATTAGTGGTAAGGCTAAGGCAGGACATGCAGAGATAAAGACCTGGGTGTTGGTGATTGTGATTTGGTAGTTTCCTTCCTTTTCTAATAACACCATGCCCCGTGGGTCAGGCTCACGGGGGCAGGCGTAACAGCTTACAGGGCTGAGCAAAAAATTTAGTACAAAAAAGGACATTCAACTCAGGATTCTATGGGATATTATGGAGTACTCTGAAAATATTAGAAAATTATTACACAATTATGATAAATGTCTTGCATTTTGGGGTTTCTCAATCATATTCCATCATGCTCTCAAGAAACTCAATGTGATATTCAAGATGTTCCAGTTTATTATGACCTTACTATTGCACTTCCCTCTCTGTACACATTATCAAACAATTCCTACCAGTTCTGCCTTTTTGCTTAAGCTCTCCCTTTCTATTTCAGTCTTTATCTCTTCATAGTTAATTATTATTCAACTGTCTAAGTTTTATCAACATCACAGGCCTATTTTAGAAATGCTGACTTAATGTGCTTTCACGACTTTAAAGCAGTGTTTTCCAAAGCGGTTCAGTACTGTCTCTTGGCATGGGGAACAATAAAATAAAGGTGAAGGGGCGGTAAAGAGTCCAAAGCATGCTCAGGTGCAAATAAGGGGTATTTTCTGTTGCTTAAAAAAAGAAATTTCAGGTGGTTGCTGAATGGTTAATCTTTTTTTCCAGAAAAGTATACCTATTAATTTTAAAACCATCTGCTTAAAGCATTTATAAAATTGCTATAATCTCATTTTTTTGTGCTTTTCCTGGGTCACATCTGGAGATACTCAGGGTGCTGGATGGATTCTATGATGCAGGGATCAAGCCTGGGTCTCTGTATGCAAAGCATGTACTCAGCTCACTGACCACCTCTCCAGCCTCAACTACTACAACTTCTTAACCGCTGAGGTCGTATGTTGTCTCTGTCATGGTAGGTCTTAGTCTTTTATTCCAATTATCAGTGGATTTGCTTTAAACTCCAACTAGACTAACTTTATTGATATTAATCACCATCACCTAGTGGCAGAGCATATAAATAGCATTTAAATAGTTGAATAATTCCTATTCTCAGAACAGTGTACTGTTCATTATATTATACTGGAAAGGAGAACAGTGGGTAAAAAATAAGAAAGCTCCGAGTCAAACTGCCTACTAGCATTAGTTTGTTACCATGACCTGCATCCTCAGTAAAATTAGGATAGAAACAATCTCTATATTTTAGACTAAATATAGGTGCACTTCGTATCACAAAACGTAATTACCTTAATACAGAATGAACTCCTATAAACTAAGAAAAAAAATGCAAAAAATCGATAAAATACCTGTCTCTTCAGTTACCAAAACAAATTTATTCAAAACAAATCATTCCTCTCATAAGCAAAATGTAAGATAAAAACTTCCACCGGGGCGAGCAGCCATAGCATGCAGAGACTCAAACGCGGCTGGGGAAGCTGGAACTCGGCTTTCCCCAGGCTCAGCTGACCATGGGGCTCCCAGGTGGACAGATGGGTTTTGGGAGTGGGTCCATCACCTCTGTGGGGTCTCGGAAGCAGCCAATGAGACTCCGCCCACCACACTAGCCGCCACCTTCGCTGTCCGAGCGCTGACCATGAGGCCCCCAAGTCACGCGGCCACAAGTCCATCAAACTAGTGGAAACAGTTATGTCCTTTAATGTACTGCATTTCACGATGTGTAGGAAAGTTAGGCAGGAGGGAGAGATAGAGAGGAGAGAAAAGACATACAGAACCCACCAAGTAGTTGAGGTGTGGAAGGGGAGGGAGGTGGGGACATTGGTGATGGGAGATGGGTTTGGGTGAAGGGATGGGTGTTGGAACACTGTAGAACCAAAACTTCGACATGAGTATCTTGCAATTGTATGTCTTTTCCACATCCGGACTTCTCTCTCATCACAACTCCACCCAGCAGACCAGACTATCACAGCCTGGATCATCGACAGCCACCCTACAGCAGTTTTTTTTTTTTTTTTCAATCCGGTCCAGGTATGCTGAACCAGAGACTCTCAGACATGGGGCAGAGCTGCTACTTGCTCTCCCTGTGCCCAGCTGCTCATGAGGCGCCTGGAAGGCATGCCGGGTTCTAGCCCCGGCCTGCCACCCCAGCACCTCACAACAAGCCAGACCACCCTCCCCTACTTCATGGGGCCCGCAATTTTCCACATCCGGACTTCTCTCTCATCACAACTCCACCCAGCAGATCAGACTATCACAGCCCAGCTCAAGGTGACTACAACAGTATGCCACCCACACGGCAAGCCTGGCAAGCTGCTCGTGTAGCATTTGATATGCCAAATACCAGTAACACTTAATATTAGGTCATTCCTGTGACCTAATATAATGGTTTGAGGCTCTTTATGTTCCTGGAGCAAGCGGATGCCTTTGGGTTCTACTAGCATGAGACAGGACATATGGAGATATTACTGGTGCCTGCTCGAGCAAATAGATGATTAATGGGAAGATAGTGATAGTGATAGTGTGGTCTTAGTTCAAATACAAAAATAAACCCTAATTATCTACAATTATGTAACTGATAAAAAAAAACACCAACCACAATGACTGAGCTGATACAAATCTCCAAAATTTACTTTTTAAATACTAAAACCCAAAATGTATTGTTGCCCCCAATTTATTGAAAATGCAAATGTAGACAGGTTGCTTCATTTCACACAAGTAAGTTGGAGTGGTGATTCCACAGTATGCAGCTACCTTCGAGTCTTCATTACTTCTACCCATTATTCTACTTTCCATTACAAACCATCTGCGTTATAAAGATTATAGAGCAATACAGAAGAAACTGCTATCAGTGATTAGCTGGAGGCTAGGAACCTGAGTAGCAAGAAGAGACAACTTTATTTTCCCCAACATATCCGTTTGTGCCTTTTCAAATTTTGTACAAAATCTAACTCCTACCAAAACAAATGTTTGTTTAAAAATATAAACAAGGGCGAGCGGGGGGTGCCGGGGTCGCGGCCCCAAAAAAAAAAAAAAAATAATTGAACAATAATTAAATTCTCTTATAATAACTAAGCTCTAGTTAAACTAGAGATGGTACAGGCGTGGAAGTGTAGCTAACCCTATCGCCACTGTATATAAATAAACTCAACACCTATTTATTCCTTCGCCTATGACTTGTTTGTTTTAGACCACACCAGGTTGTGCTTAGGGCTTACACCTGGCTCCCCCAGTCAGGGGTCAGGTGCCTCCGAGAAGTCCGCAAGAGACTGTGAGGTGCCAGTGATCAGCTGGGTGCCAGGCACATCCCCTACTAGTTGCGCTCTCTCCAGCCCTTTGAAAATGTCATTTTTCTCAAGGGAAATTCTTTTTTCCCCCCTGAATCCCCAGGAGATAAACAGCTACAAAGTTGTTACCGAGTTTCAGCCATACTGTGTCCCAACACCCTTCCCTTTCCATTCCCCACCAACAAAGTCTCCATGTTTCCTGCAGTTCCCACGCTACCCCAGGCCCCCAGCCTGTCCCTAGGGCACACATTTTTCTTCTCTCTTTTTTGTTCCCTCAAAGGAAACTCTGTCTTCTTAGGTCAAATATTATGTATTTCTCAAACTTTGATAATTTTTGGGAACTTGGTGCATATTTAAAATACAAGTCAGTTCGGAG
>JAJIBD010013264.1:0-42699 GCA_021461705.1 Cryptotis parvus | reverse complement strand
AGCTGCTCTCCTCAGCTGTCCACTGTTCTCAGAGACTGTGATCTGGGCATCAGTGCTCTTCAAAGCTCTGCAAGGGGCCAGAGCTGTAGCACAAGAGGGAGGGCACCTATCTTCCACATGGTCAGCCTTGGTTCTATCCCTGGTCCCCTGAGCCCTATCAGGAGTGAACTTAAGGGTGTGGCCCAGAAGCAAACAAAAAAAATAAAAGCTCTTCAAATGCCTCTGATGTTTAGCCAAAGTTGAATGTGGCTCACCAAAGTTCTATGGCTTTTCACACCCAGACAGCCGTATTCAAATGTCATCGCCATGTGTGCATGTGTATTAAGGTCTACACGTGCATCGTATATATTTGGATGAATGTATGAGAATAACATACATATACTTTTTGTTTGTTTTGGGGCCACACCTGGGTGTCTTACTCCTGGCTCTATGCTCAGTAATCACTCCTGGCAGTGCTCAGGGCATCCTGTGGGATGACAGGGATAGAACCTGGGTTGGCTGCATGTAAGGGTTGTGTATAAGCCTTCCCTCTATGCTATCACTCTGGCCCTAGACAGACACCTTAAAAAGATCTTTCTCGGGGCCGGAGCAATAGCACAGCGGGTAGGGCATTTGCCTGGCATGCAGCTGACCCGGGTTCGATCCCCGGCATCCCATATGGTCCCCCAAGCACCACCAGGGAGTAGTTCCTGAGCGAAGAGCCAGGAGTAACCCCTGAGCATTGCCAGGTATGACCCAAAAAGTAAAAAAAAAAAAAAAGATCTTTCTTCCCGTGTCAGAGGTCACACTTGTTGCAGATTCTGATGTTTCCTTGCTTGTGGCATTGGCAGTGACATGACTCACACCCTACTCAGCATGGCACACACACACATACACACAAATCCTTTCATGATAAGCACATGAGTTCTTGCTCACTCTTTTATTTCTGTTTTGGGGGTCACATTCTCAATTCTCAGGGTCTGTTCCTGGTGCTGTGCCTTGAGTTTGCTCCCAGGTATGCTCAGGGCAATGTGTAGTGCCAGCGCTTGAACCTGGACCCCTGCCCCCAAAACCTACCTTTGGCCCTTTGGGCAACACTCTGACCCATGTTGGCTGAGGGAGGATCTACTTTACTGTTTTTCTTTCTGTGGATGTGCTTCCTTCTCCAGTGTTAGCAAGGCAATGTTGACAAATGCTTTATTTATTTATTTATTTATTTATTTATTTATTTATTTATTTACTTGTTTGTTTGGGGTTGGGTTAGGGCATTCCTGGTGGTGCTCAGAGCTAACTTTTGGCTCTATGCTCAGCGATTACACCTGCCAGGATTCAGAGCACCCTATGTGGTGCCAGGGTGGAACCCAGGTTGGCTGTGTGCAAGACTAGTACCCTCCCCACTGAACCATTGCATCAGCTCCAAGTCTGTACTTTTAAAAAGTTACTTTTGTTATGATACTTCTAATTATATAATAAACAAATCAAGCTTATTGTAGAAAAATTGGGAGTTTAGTTGTACAGATAAGTGAGAGGCGCTGGAAAGAGCTCAGTGCTTTATTTTTTGGTTTGTTTTGGAGCCTGACTGTGCATTCAGGAGTTACTCCTGGAGGGTTCGGGAAACCATCTGGGATGTCGGGGATTGAACTTGGATCAGCCAGTGCAATTGCCATACCCTTCTGTACTATAGCTTCAGCCCTTTTGTAAACTTTTTTTTGTAAACAGAATCACTTGCTCACTTGATCACTTGAATCCCATTATTCATCGATTTGCTCGAGCAGGCACCAGTAACATTTCCATTGGACTCTATCATGTGCCAATGTAGCCCAATGGCATCTGGTTGATTCAAGAATATGAAGAGCCTCAAACCGTTCCTTCAGGGTCTTGACAAGGAAGGCTGACCATCTTGTAGGTGGGTGGCCCGCGTGATCTTTTGACATCCCGTGGGATCCAGTCGGTAATGGCTCTAGTCCAGTGGTCCTCTCCAAATCGCATTACATGTCCAGCCCATCTGGTTTTCGATGCCTTGGCAAATGAGACAGTGTCCCTGATTCTGGAATAGCGACGGAGGTCAGAACTCCGGATTCCTTCTCTCACTTGAGTGAGGCGTGATATTCCAAGCATAGCTCTTTTGATTCCTCTCTGGGAGACCCGAATAGCATTCTCATCCCTGCTTTTGTAGGGCCCAGATCTCTGAGGTGTATGTTAACACAGGGAGAAAGGTGGAGTCAAAGAGATGTGCGGGAAGCCAGATGTTCTTTGTCCTTTCAGCTATTTCTTTGATGCCTTTGAAGGCACTCCATGCTGCTCTCTTCCTCCTGCGCAGCTCAGGTTTTAGGTTGTTCATCATGTTGACTTCTCGACCTAGGTACACATAACTGCTGCATTCAGAGATGTCTGTTCCATTGAGAGTGAATGGGGCCTCTGAAACTAGTTCATTTTTCATGAGCATAGTTTTCTTTAGATTCAGCTGTAGACCTATCTTTCCACATTCTTGGTCAAAGTCAGCCAGCATTTGTGCCGCTTGGCTAATGTTTGGTGTTATTAGAGCGGCGTCATCAGCGAAACAGAGGTGGTGTAGTTGCCGGCCGTCTATCTTCACTCCTATTCCTTCCCATTCTAATTGTTGTGTGATGTTCTCAAGGGTGGCGCTGAAGAGTTTTTGGTGAAATGGTATCACCCTGTCGAACCCCTCTTTTGACATCAATGATCACTTCCTTGTAGAATGGTGAGATCCTGGTGGTGAATCCGTAATACAGCTCACGAAGGATCTTGATGTAGTGGGTTTGAACACCCTGTTTGGCTAGGGCTTTGATGAATGCTTCAGTCTCCACAGAATCAAAGGCTTTCTTTAAATCAATGAGCGTGAGACAGAGCGGCATGTTATACTCCCTACAAACCTCAATGAGCTTGGTTACCGTGTGGATATGGTTGGTTGTGCTGAATCTTTTCCGGAAGCCAGCTTGCTCGCATGGTTGTCCTTCGTCTAGTGAACAGAATGGGGAAGCAATTATAATCTCTGAAGTACCAGAATTTGTTGAGTTTGTTTTGTTTCCTCCAATGAAAACAGATGTTATGTTCTCGATTCTGTAGTGCAGAGTTTCTTTGGCTGATGTGCTTTTGCATCAGAGAAGCTCTTTTCCCCTTGTCCTTCACAGGCTGAGCTGGGACAGACCTGCCCCTCAGTTCAGGGCACATTATTATCCTGGTCCCTCAGGGGTGTCTGACATTCCCTTCTTCCTCACATCCCCTGGCCTTCCCTTGATTGCTGGGCTGGGTTTGTAGTTTCAGAGACTGGGGTCTTCAGTCAGCTTTGGTGTGGTGGGAACTGCACAGTAGTGCAGGAGAACAAACCCAGGGACTCAGACCTACAAGGCAGGTGCGCTGCCCTGGGCCCCCTAGCTTCATTATTCACTGTATCACTGTATCACTGTCTTCCCGTTCATCATCGATTTGCTCGGAGCGGGCCCCAGTAACATCTCCATATGTCCTGTCTCATGCTAGTAGAGCCCAAGGCATCTGCTTGCTCCAGGAACATAAAGAGCCTCAATCCATTCAGGAATGAGGTCTATAATTGTTACTGGTATTTGGCATATCAAATACAACACGGGTAGCTTGCCAGGCTCTGCCGTGCAGGTAGCATACTATTGTAGGCATCTCTAAGTCCATCATTTATTGATGAACCGCGTGCCGCTTGGCCCAAGGCGAGCCGGGCGCTGATAGGCTGGTCTGCTGGGTGGAGGTCTGACGAGAGAGAAATCCGGATGTGGAAAATGGAGGCCCTCATGGAGTGGGGGGGTCGCCTGGCGTGTTGCGAGGCTCTGCTGGGGTGGTGGGCCAGGGCTAGAACCCACCATCCCCTCCCGGGCGCCTCGTGAGCAGCTGGTCACAGGGAGAGCCAGTAGCAGCTCTGCCCCATGTCTGCGAGTCTCTGGACCGGCATACCTGAGCCGGATTTAAGAAAGACTGCTGCAGGGTGGAACTCGATGAGCCGGGCACTGATAGGCTGGTCTGCTGGGTGGAGGTCTGACGAGAGAAGTCCAGATGTGGAAAATGGAGGCCCTCATGGAGTGGGGGGTCGTCTGGCTTGTTGTGAGGATGCTGGGATGGTGGGCCAGGGCTAGAACCCGCCATGGCTTCATTATTATTTCACTTATTTATGTTTCTGTGCAGGGATTGAACCTAGGCCACATGCATCCAACAGATGTACCTGGCCTCTGCACCATATCTCCGGCCCTACTATCTTACTCTTTGTGTTTTTGTTTAGAGTCACCCTCAGTGGTGCTCATGGGATGCTCCCAGCTCTCTGGGGGCTTACCCCTAGCTGTGCTCAGGGACCATGTGGTGCCAGGGATTGAACCTGGGTCTCATACATGCAGAGCCTGTTCTCGAGCCCTTTCAGTTTTTTTGTTTTTGTTTTTGTTTTTTTTTTTCTTTTTGGGTTTTTTTTTTTTTTGAGGACAGCAATCCTCAGGGGGTACTCCTGGCTCTGCACTCAGGGAATTACTCCTGGCGGTGCTTGGGGGACCATATGGGATGCCAGGGATTGAACCCGGGTTGGCTGCATGCAAGGCAAATGCCCTACCCACTGTGCTATTGCTCTGCCCCCAGCCCTTTCAGTTTTCTTCTTGGTCCAGATTTTTACTTTTTTTTTGCATGTGTGGGAGAGGAGCCTCCACCCAGCACTGCTTGGATCTTAGTCCTAGTTCTGTGCTCAGGGCTTGTTCGTGGCAGGGATTGAGGAGCCATATGTGGTGCTGGGATCAACCCAGGATCAGCCACAAACAAGGCAATTTCCTGCAAGCTGTACTTTTATTTTTTTTCTTTTTTAGGTCACACCCAGCAATGCTCAGGGGTTACTCCTGGCTCTGCACTCAGGAATTACTCCTGGCGGTGCTCGGGGACCATATGGGATGCTAGGGATTGATCCCAGATTGGCCGCATGCAAACTCAATCCTGTACCAGCTCCTGCCTGAACTCAACCCTGCACCAACTTCTGCCCAACTCAATCCTGTACCAGATCCTGCCCAACTCACCCCTGCACCAGCTCCTGCCCCATCTCACCCCTGCACCAGCTCCTGCCCAACTCACACCTGCAGCAGAGCCCTGCCCAACTCACCTCTGCACCAGCTCCTGCCCCAACTCAACCCTGCACCAGCTCCTGCCCCATCTCACCCCTGCACCAGCTCCTGCCCAACTCACCCCTGTACCAGCTCCTGCCCAACTCACCCCTGCACCAGCTCCTGCCCCATCTCACCCCTGCACCAGCTCCTGCCCAACTCACCCCCTGCACCAGCTCCTGCCCCATCTCACCCCTGCACCAGCTCCTGCCCCATCTCACCCCTGCACCAGCTCCTGCCCCATCTCACCCCTGCACCAGCTCCTGCCCAACTCACCCCTGCACCAGCTCCTGCCCATCTCACCCCTGCACCAGCTCCTGCCCCATCTCACCCCTGCACCAGCTCCTGCCCAACTCACCCCTGCACTACCTCTCTTGTCCCAACTTTTTTTCAATCTTTCTCTCACACAAATTCACTCCCATGAAGAAACAAAGACAAAAGTACTTTATTTTTCGGACACAACATGAGCAGCATTTGGACAGTGCTGCTGTGGATGGAGAAGCTGATAGCACAGGTCCAGTTCAGGGAGATGGAAACAAGGCAAAGCCTTCTCACGGCAGCCTGTAGTGCACCTTTCCGTGGGAGGTACTGGCTCTGCTTTGGTGGTGGTGGGTGCCCAGAGGCCTCCCACCCACTCTCCCTGCTTTTGGTGTTGGCCGAAGGAAATGAGAGGAGGGGCAGATTAAGATGCCAAAGGCTCACCATTCTTCAAAGACAGTGAAGCGTTTTTATTGATTTTCCTCCCCTCTACCATTACTTAGATTTTGCAGCCTCAAAAGTGTATTTACGATTTTTTTTTGTGAAATATACATAAAGCAAAATTTGTCATTTGAAACCTGTTTTAATTTAGTGGCACTGTGCTCTGTGACCATCCTTGCCAGAACGTTGTCAGCACCGAGCATCCGTTCCCCACTTCTCTGTTCTCTGTGGGAACTTAGCTCTTCTTGGTACTTTTCATTTTTTATTTCTACTTTTTTTTTGGTGTCTCTTTGGGTCATACCTGTGATGTTCAGGGGTTGTCCCATGCTCTGCACATAGGAATTACTCCTGGCGGTGCTCAGGTGACCATAAGAGATGCTGGGGATCAAACCTGCGCCAGATGCATGCAAGGCAAGCACCTTAACCGCTGTGCTATCCCTCGGGTCTCTTCTCGGTAATTTTAGTACTCTATAATACTTTTCCTTTGGTACATCTACACAAGGGAATACTATGCAGCTGTTAGGAAAAATGAAGTTATAAAATTTTCCTATAAATGGATGGACATGGAGAAGATTATGTTGAGTGAAATTAGCCAGAAGGAGAGAGACAGATACAGACTGACTGCATTTATCTGCATAACATAAATATGTATGTACATATTATGATAACAATATCCAAGGTCAAGTGAAACATATATCAGGAGGTCTTGTCAAAGGTGGAAATTATCACAAAGCGTGTGGAGTCAGAGGCTAGGTAAGACAGAAAATGGAACAGTGTGCTAACAATTGTCGAGGGTACTAATGCCAACCTAGAACTGAGCATTAAATAGAGGCAAAAAGATACACATGAAAACCCTTTAATGTATGTTCTGTAATCCATAGTCTGGAGGGGAAGGAAAAGAGAAAGAGAGAGAAAGGGAAAGAAATAAAGAACCTGCCATGGAGGAGGGCTGGGGGAGGGGGAGGGAACCGGGGACATTGGTGGTGGGAGATGGGCACTGGTGGCGGGATGGGTGCTGGAACACTGTGTGACCAAAACCCAAATATGAACTTTTTAATTGTATATCTTTGTAATTGTAAAAATAAAAAATTTAAAAAATGATAAAATTTAAAAAAAAATACTTTTCCTTTTGTTTCTGGAATATTCCACTTAGTATCTTTTTATTTTTTTAGCATCTTTTTTATGGTTTATTTATTTATTTATTTATTTATTTATTTATTTATTTGCTTTTTTGGGTCACACCCAGCAATGCTCAGGGGTTATTCCTGGCTCTTTGCTCAGGAATTAGTCCTGGCGGTGCTGGGGGGGCCATATGGGATGCCGGGGATCAAATCCAGGCCTGCATAGGCGGCTGCGTGCAAGGCAACTGCCCTACCCGCTGGGCTATTGCTCTGGCCCCCAATGGTTTATTTTCTTTTTTAGCATATGTGAACACTTTCTATTAAGATTGACTAACACCTCATATTCATAGATTATTTTGTTTATCCATTCTAAATTTACTAGAAAGAACACGTGTACAAATTTCTTTTTGAGTTCCTATTTTCAATTCTTATGCCACCCACACGACAGAGCCTGGCAAGCTACCCATGTCGTATTTGATATGCCAAATACTAGTAACAATTATAGACCTCATTCCCATGACCTGATGGAATGACTTGAGGCTCTTTATGTTCCTGGAGCAAGCAGATGCCCTTGGGCTACGCTAGCATGAGACAGGACATGGAGATGTTACTGGTGCCTGCAAATCGATGATGAACGGGAAGACAGTGATACAGTGACAGTGATTGGCTACATGCACCCTACCTGCTGTGTTGCTGCTCTGGCCCCTACATACTGTACTATTGCTCCAGCCCCTGGTTACTGTTTCATTTGTTTGTTTTGTTTTTGGGGGGCCATTTTTGGAATGCCCAGGCATTACCCCTGCTCTGCACTCAGGAATCACTCCTGGCGGTGCTTGGGGACCATATGGGATGCTGGGAATCGGGCGGGTCAGCTGCAATATAAGGCTGTTGCCCTACCTGCTACACTATTGCCCCAGCCCTATGGTTTTATTTTGTTTTCTTAATTGAATCACCACAAGATATACAATTACAAAGCTGTTCATGATTGGGTTTCAGTCATACAGTGTTCTAGCACCCGTCCCTCCAATCACTCCACCAGTACACATTTCTCATCACCAGTATTGTCCTGCCTCTCTCTCTCTCTCTCTCTCTCTCTCTCTCTCTCTCTCTCTCTCTCTCCTTTTATTTTTATTTATTTATTTATTTTTTTTTTTGCTTTTTTGGGTCACACCGGCGATGCTCAGGGGTTACTCCTGGCTCTGCACTCAGGAATCACTCCTGGCGGTGCTCGGGGGACCATATGGGATGCTGGGGATCGAACCCAGGCCGGCACAGGGCCGGCCGTGCAAGGCAAACCCCTACCCGCTGGGCTATCGCTCCAGCCCTTTTTTTTCTCTTTTTTTCTCTCTCCTTTTAGGCACTGCTAAACCATGACATTGATCTACAATGCTATATCTTTTTATTTTGTGGGGGGGGCCAGATTTTTGTACCACATCTAATGGTACTCAGAGACTACTTCTGGCCCTATGTTTGGCGTTACTTTTAGTGGGGCTTGGAGACCCGGCAGTGTTGAGGATGAAACCAGGGGCCTCCTGCATACAGATCTGGGCTCTCTTGCTGGGTTCTCTCTCTGGCCATGCATTTCCATGTTAAATATAGTTGCTTGTTTCTAAGACAGTGGTGCTGTGGTTCTTATGAGGTTTTATCCTGGGGCTGGAACTATAGCATGGTGGATAGGGTGACTGCCTTGCATGTGGCCTATCCAGTTTGGTTCCTGGCATCCCATATGATCCCCTGAGCACCACCAAGAGTAATTTCTGAGGGCAGAGCCAGGAGTAACCCCTGAGTACTACCTGGTGTGTCTCAAAAAAAGAAAAATAAAAAGCTTTTTAATTATTTTATTATACCACCGCTAGATATACAATTATAAGATATTCATGTTTGAGTTTTTTGTTCTACAGTGTTCTAACACCCATCCCTCCACCCG
Source organism: Cryptotis parvus (assembly GCA_021461705.1). NCBI lineage: Eukaryota > Metazoa > Chordata > Mammalia > Eulipotyphla > Soricidae > Cryptotis > Cryptotis parvus. Next base: position 33,859 of record JAJIBD010013264.1, on the reverse strand, counting down.
TGCCCATTTCCCATCACCAATGTCCCCACTTCCCTCCCCCTCCCCCAGCTTGCCTCCATGGCAGGTTCTGTATCTCCTTTCTCTCTCTCTCTCTGTCTCCTTCTCGCTTCCCTTTCTTACACATTGTGGATTGTAATATATTCTAGGACATGATTGGTTCCACTAGTTTGATGTACTGTGTGGCCGCTTGTGGCTGCGTAACTCGAGGAGAGCTGGAAGGCAGCTCTCCCTGGTGTGTCTGAGTCTCTGCATGATATGGCCGGTGCCCTCGGACAGTTTGTGGGTGGGGCCACCGGGCCTCTGGGACAAGTCAGAGGGGAAGGGGAACCCCAGCTTCATCTCATGAATACCCGGTGACTTCCGCCTCCGAGAGCCACCTACCTGGGCTCAAACTTGGCTGCTCTGTTAATCTGGTCTTGAGATCAGCATCTCTCCTAGGTGGGTTCTGATGTGCTGTGGTGTCCAGACCGCAATAATGGCAGCTATTATGGTGAGCAAGTCTCATCCGTCTGCTTCCAAGGCCCCCAGGAGGCGATGGGCCAACACCCAAAACCCATCTTTCCTCCCGCAGCCTCATGGTCAGCTGAGCTAGGGGAGAGCCAGATGGCAGCTCTCCCTGATGCATCTGGAGTCTATCTCTGCCAGAAAAATAAAAAAGTTTTATCCTGAAAATCTTCCAGCTCATTAAAAAGTCTTACGAGAACCTCATTTGAAATAAACAAGTTATAGTTATGCTCCAGGGCCCTGGAGACACCTTCCAGGGATCATGCATGCGTTCTGCATGCTGAAACTGAGGTTTAACTCCTGGATCACTGGGTCCCCTGAGCATCAGTGGGGGCTCCCCTTAACAACAATGAGTGTGGCCTGTAATCCATATGCACATGCATGTACATACACACACTTTCATGCAGAGACAGCAAACACACACACACTCATGCACAATGCTTACATGTACACATAGGCTCATTTACACACACAAATGCACACATACATTTGTGCACATACACAGTGCACATGCTTACATACACTCCACATGCACACAGATACACAGACTTATGCTTCAAGAGTCTTTCTGTGGTCTCTCTGGCCCAGTGCGTCGGTGCAGGGACAGAGCACTGGGCCTGAGAACTGAACTGCTGTGCAAATTTGCAGTGTTTGGATTCTCGCCTCCTTGGGATTTTTTCCCTTTTTCTGAATATTTGGCAATAAGTCCCCATGATGTCTGGTGTCATTGGCGTGCGCTCTCTCATGAGGGCACCATCCCCCGGAAGTGTTCAGGGAGGCTGTAAGTTGGGGTGCAGTCAGAAGCCCCCACAGCCCCACCCTCACAGAGATGCAGGGCCCAGATGCCACAGCCCTGGGCCCCGCCGCCTCCCCAGGGCTCTGGCTGGAGTGTTGTGGTTCGCACTCTGCAGGACAGCGGCACAGGGAGCTGGGAACGCAGTGTCTGGGGCTGGGTGGCAGAATCGGGGGCATAACCCTGTGTGCCAGCTCAGCCCTTGGCACTAGCCCATGGCTGGGCGTGCCTGGGAGACTCAGGGATGAGACACCTTTTCCTGGTCAAATCAGATTAGCAGGTCCTCAGTAACCCTTTCCAGGCTGGTCCTGAGCTAGCCAAGAACAGCACAGCGTGGCCACTTGGACCTGCCCCTCGGGGAGGGTATAGAGGGGACTGAGGCCTCTTCTGTCAGTGAGGAAAGTGGGTGTGTGTATGGAGAGCATATGGGGGTTAGAGAGATAGTACAGTGGGTAGGTAGGACACTTGTCTTGCACGTGGCTTACCTAGGTCTGATCTGCAGCACTCTATATAGTCCTCCCTGGTTCTGCCAGGAGTGACCCCTGAGCGTAGAGCTAGGAGTGAGCACAGCCGAGTCTGGCCACCAAACTAAATAAGCTACTGCATGTACCCTAAAATAACTGGGCCTTTGAGGAGGGTTGAGTTTTTTCTTTTTGGGTCACACCCTGCAATGCTCAGGGGGTTACTCCTGGCTCTGCACTCAGGAATTACTCCTGGTGGTGCTCAGGAGACCACCACCTGGGGATTGAACCTAGGTTGGCCTCATGATAGGCAAATACCCTACCTGCTGTGCTATTGCTCTGGCCCCTAGGAAAATTCAGTTTTATAGGAAATAGAGAGAGCATGCTTTCTCATGGGACCCCAACACTGACTCTCCCTTGGGAGCAGGACTCCTTTTTTTTTGTTTGTTTATTGGTTTGGTTCTGTGGGGTGGAGGTTGTTTTTTGGGCCACACCCAGCAGTGCTCTGGGCTTACTCTTGGCTTTGTGCTTGGGGTTTATTCCCTGGCAGGCTTAGGGAATCTTATGGGGTGCAGGGGATGTAACCTGGGTTAGCCATGGCAGGCCTTTCCTGCTGCACTCTCTCCAGCCCCAAGGAACTAGGAATACCTTGTGTGGGGTGGTCTGTACTAGAGCATCCAAACAAGTGTGCGTGTGTGTGTGTGAGGGGGGGGTTTGCTGCAGCAGAAATGGGAGATCTTATCCCCAAACACACACAGACTCCGGAGCAAGGGACAGCACAGCAGGGAGGGGACTCTCAGGTCCCTGCACATGGCTGACTTGGGTTGATCCCCACATGTCTTATGGTCCCCCTGTGCACTGCCAGGAGTGATCCCCGAGGCAGGAGTGAGGTCTGAACATTGCTGGGTGTGCCCCCACCCACAAAGAAAAAGAAGAAATGTACAGCCTTCATTGTCCCTCTCTGATGTGGCCACAGGTCGACACCTCTGTACATGAAGATGTCCAGAGCCTAAGGAAGAACGCGTGCAAGACCTGCTCGCCAAGTTGCAGGAGACTGAGCGGAAGCACCAGTCAGACCGTGTGACTTTTGAGGTGAGATTTGGGCTTTGAGGAGAAGGTGCCCCCAAGGGTTGGGCTGCTGTTGCAGATGACAGTGACTTTCCTGATATGGTTCACGTTTTTCTGGCTGAATTTCATCAGCTGGAAAGGCAAGGATGTCTGCTGGTCCCTCCCTAGAGATTTACAGCTTGTCCTCTCTCAGGACAGTTCAGCATTCCAACATTAGTGCCTGAGTCTCTGCTCCCACGGAGCTTGAGAAGCGCAGGTGATTCAGCATTTGTCTGTCGGAGGTTCGTTCTCCAAGCCCATTTTCTCCCTGAACATGTGGTCACTGGCTGGGCGCTAGCTTCCTCCCCTCTGGAGAACCTCTTCTCCTCAACACTTTTCCCCTTTGTCTGCTCTCATATCTTTCAAAGCAAATTTCATTCATTAAAAATCTACATTGGGGCGGCGCTAATAGTCCAGCGGGTAGGGCATTTGCCTTGCACGCCGCAGACCCGGTTCGATCCCCGGCATCCCATATGGTCCCCAAGCACCGCCAGGAGTAATTCCTGAGCAAAGAGCCTGGAGGAACCCCTGAGCGTCGCCGGGTGTGACCCAAAATGCAAAAAAAAAAAAAAAAGAATGTGGCCGACCCAGGTTCAAACCCATATGGTCCCCCGAGCACTGCCAGGAGTAATTCCTGAGCTAAGGGCCAGGAGAAGCCCCTGAGCATTGCCGGGTGTGACCCAAAAAGCAAGCAAACAAACAAACAAATAAACAAACAAAAAACAAATAAATAAATAGATAAATAGATAAATAAATAAATAAATAAATAAATAAATAAATAAATAAATAAATAAATAAATAAATAAATGAAGTACTGGAGCCAGAGGGATAGCACAGCGGGTAGGGCGTTGCCTTGCACATGCCCAACCAAGGTTCGATCCGGCATCCCATATGGTCCCCCGAGCACTGCCAGGAGTAATTCCTGAGCAAAGAGCCAGGAGTAACCCCTGAGTATTACTGGGTGTGACCCAGAAAGCCAAAAAAAAAAAAAAAAAAAAATAAAAAAATGAAAGAACTACCTTGCTTCACTAAAACAAAGTTGTTTCTGGGAGCTGGTGAGATTATACTGTTGGAGGGCGTTCACCTCACACCCATCAGCCCAGGGTCAAACCCCTAGCATCCCATATAGTCCCCTGGGCACTGCCAGATTCCCTGGCACCCCACATGATCTCAGCACAAAGCCAGGACTAAGTCCTGAGCACCTCTGGGTGTGGCCCAAAACTGGATTTAAAAAAATTAAAGGTGTGACTGAATTATCAAGGATGATTAACAACATCCAGAATCTGTGGAGCATACAGAGACTCACTGTGGGTTTGTGTGAAACTCCTGCTCAGAGAGGCCCCGGCTTCCGTCCTGGCACTATGTGCCTTGAGCACCAGAATGAGTCCCCTGACCTGCTGGGAGAGCCCCAAGCTCTTTCAGTGGTGGCGCCAAACAAAAAGTGGAATCAAAGACAAATAATAGCCAGGAGAGAGTTAAAGGGCTGGGGACAGTCCTGCAGGTGGAGCGGCGGGGTTCCGTCTCAGGCACACAGGCTCGAGGCCTGGGGTCTTCAACACTGTTGGCCTAAGTAGCACCACACATCGGGCCTGAGTGTATGACTGGGAGTGACCCCCTCCAAAAGAATAAAAATTGTAAAGTACATGATGTCACCCATTCTTTCCAGAAAGTTCTTTGGTTACAAAATGAGGTAAACCAGGCATTTTCACGAGAGTAAGTATAAGATGAACTGTTACTTGTTCTTGTTCAATCTACATGTGAAATTTTATGTCATCAGCATGTAATGCCAGGATATGTCTTGCTGAGGCATGCCAGGAACAGGCATTTCAAAGGCCAGCTCATCTCTTTTGTGGGACCCGGAGATTATTTTTTGGGAAGGATCTTTTTGAGGAGCAGGGTAGGAGAAGGGTGCTGAGAATAATGAACCACCACTAGAGTATTTGAAGTTATATTTGAGCAAGTAATTTAATCTCTGTAACCATCAGTTTCAAGTCTTGTGAGAAGAGCTCATGAAATGCATCTCTCAAGTTTGGCATGCACGTTGGCTTAGAGAGCTTTTATGTACATACACACATACAAGCTCACATATGACCACACTTGTACTCATATACACTCATACACACACTCACACACATGCTCTCACACATACATAGAGCACAAACACATATATGCTCTCACATACACAAGCTCATACATACACATGCTCTCACACATGAGCTCGTATACACATGCTTTCACACACACAAGCTCATGCACACACATACTCTCATATACACACATGCTTTCACACACACGTGAACTCGTACACACATGCTCTCACACACGAGCTCATACACACATGCTTTCACACATGAGCTCATACACATATGCTATCTCACACACATGTAAGCTTATACACACATATTCTCTCACACACGAGCTCATACCACACATGCTCTCCCACACGAATTCATACACATATGAGCTAATACACACTATGCTCTCACACACACAAACTCATACACACATGTTCTCACACACACGAGCTCATACACACATGCTCTGTCACACACACGAGCTCATATACATGTTTTCACACACATGAGCTCATATACTCGCTTCTCACACATGAGCTAATACACACATGCTCTCTCATACATGAGCTCACACACATGCTCTCACACACACGAGCTCATACATATATTCTCTCACACATGCACATGCTCTCACACATACGAGCTCATACACACATACTCTTACACATGCTCACACTTGCATTCACTCATACACATGTTCATATACATCCACACACATGTTCTCATATACATATACATACACTCAATCAGACTCACACACTCTCATACATATATGCTCTCTCTTTCATACACACACACACACACACACACCCTCTATCAAGTTTTAGAAGTAGAACTGGGGGAAGGCTCTAAGTCCTAAGTACCTACTGTATGTGTAGGACCCTTAGGTTTGATCCTTGGTACCATAAGTGCCATTGGGTATGGTCTTAAATAAGCAAAAGACTTATAAATACATGATTTCTTTTATTTCCTCTATTTTTCTTAGTTGCGTTTGAGGCAACTAAGATTCACTTGATTTTGAACAATATGGCTCTGGCATACAGGCGTTTTCTGTGTTTGTTTCAGATCCCACAGCTGGGAATGTGCATATAGCCAGGCGAGTGTCAGGTTGGTGACTAGCTCTCCCTCACCCCTTCCTGGGGCAGAAAAGAAGTGAGCATTGCTCTCACTGAATTCTGGGGGTTTTGGTTTTGTTTTTTGCTTTTTTGGGGTCACACCTGGCGATTCTCAGGGGTTATTCCTGGCTCTGCACTCAGGAATTACTCCTGGCGGTGCTCAAGGGACCAAATGTGATGCCGGGGTCAAACCCAGGTCAGCTATGTGCAAACACCCTACCTGCTGTGCCCTCTGACTGCTCTGGCCCTCTGACTGAATTCTGGAAAGCAGTTCCTACACTGAAAAGCAGTGTGGCACACTTACCAGTGTTTCTAGGATGGCTCTTCTCCTCTGACATTTTGAACTTTGGTCAGAAATATTCTCGAGGGACAGAGTGATATACAGCATGTTGAGCGCTTGCCTTGCACTTGGCCAACCCAGGTTTCAATCCCTGTCACCCCAAGCCCCACCAGGAGTGATGCCTGATTGAGGAGCCAGGAGTAATCCCTGAGCATCACTGGGTTAGAACCAAAAACAAATGAACAAAAAATATTCAGAGTCAAGAAAGGCTGAGGCCTGGGGCTGGAGAGATAGTCCAGAGGTTTAGGTGCCTGCTGCATGTGGCTGACCCTGATATGTGCTGTGGCACTACCTGATTCCCCACGCAGTGACAGGTATGGCCACACAAAACCAGCCTGAGTCTAGAAGGTTCCTGACTACTTTGCTCACACCCTGCTGTCATAGAAGGGGCTGCCCTTAAGCCCTGTGTGGACCTCAACTTCTTCCGGTTAGGGTGGGCTGGCAAACCTCTTGTGATGAAGATGTTCCTTCTGGGCAATATGTGCTGAGCTGTCTGATAATGTCCTACCAAGCAAGGAAGTGATCTTTTTGGGTCACACCCAGCAACTCTCAGGAGTTACTCCTGGCTCTGCACTCAGGAATTATTCCTGGCAGTGCTCGGGGGACCATATGAGAACCCAGGTTGGCTGCATGCAAGGCAAATGCCCTACCCACTGTGCTATCGCTCCAGCCCCGGAAGTGACCTTATTTTCCCTTTGTGATTTGATGGTGGGGTCCAGGGTCTGTTAACACTGTGCTGGGTACAGAATTTACACCGAGACCATATACCTAGGGGCTGTCCTGTTCTAAGCAGGTGTGGGCCTTTCTCATCTGTTCCCAGGGAATGTGACTCTTTGATCTGTTTTTCTAAGCTTGGGGTTAGCAAGGATGAGATTGTCAGTTCCCGTGGAAACAATCTGTCCTCCAGCCCGGTTCTCAATCGCTGTCAGGAGGGGATTGGCAGTGAGTTGACTGTGGACAGGGCTGGGGTGCAGCATGGCCCCACCCACCGGGCCTCCTCCCCTCGTGGCCTTTCTCCTCCCTGACTGGCTTTGGGAGGAGCTGGACAAACTGGCTGCTGAAGATGTTTTTTCCCAGGGCTGGTTGGCCCCTGAGAGGTCACCGGCTGCTGCTTTAACAAGGATCAGGGAATCATCAGAGGCAGTGGGGGTCACTGCAGTAACCAGACAGGTGGACTCTGGTCTGGCTACCATTCGCTGGGTGTGAACATGACGGGGTCAGTTGACCTTTAACTCTGAGTGGAGATTTGCTGAGATTAGTTTCAGTTTCAGTCACTTTTTTTTTGGGGGGGAGGGAGGAAGTATCTGGGTTTGCAACGGGCTGAGTTCTGGTGCTTATCCTGGTGCTCAGGCCTCTGCTGGTCCTGTCTCTGGGCTGCACACGGTGAGCAAAGTCCACTCCTGCTGCAGGAAGGAGGCACTGAGTGGCTGGAGAGACAGGACAGCCGGCAGGCACTTGCCTTGCACACTGCTGACCCAGCTTCCATCCCCAGCACCCCATATGGTCCCCCAGCACCACCTGGAATAATACCTGAGTGCAGAGTCAGGAGTAACCCCTGAGCATAGCCTGGTGTGACCCAAAAAATAAATAAAAGAAGAAGGAGGTGGAAGGGACTCTGTGTTTTTGTCCGTGCAAAGGGAGGCTGTGCCAGATTTACAGGCTCCCACAGGGGTCTGAGCTGACCCTGTGTGCAGGAGAGGAAGCTAGTTCTTAATGTTCTTTCTCTCTCTAAACTTCTGCTCCTGCTGGGAGGCGGCTCTGAGGGACTCTGCAGGCCTAAGGGAGGCCCTGAGTACCTAAGTACCATGCCTGAATACCATGCCTGAGTACCATCCCTGAGCACCATCTCTGAGCACCATGCCTGAGTATCACCCCCTGCACTGCAAAGAATTGCAGGAGCTGAGCGAGAACACCCCTGGGGCTAGAGGGCACTTTTGCATACCAGGGGCCCCTGGCCCGTTGTGATGCTGTGAGCACCTGGGCAGCCCCTAAGCATCTGGCTGGGAGCAGCCTTTGACCACTACCAGGAATGGCCCCTGACAAAACCCTGCTACTATAGTTCTGTTGCTGTCTCCCCCGGCCTTGGTAGCACTGCCATGTGCTGGTCGCAGAGAGGGAACGGAAAAATGGGGACACGGAAGAGAGGGCACGGGAAAAATGGGGACATGTGGAGGCGCTCCTGAGATAATTTGTTCAGATTAGCTGGTTCATCCTCTGGTGTGGTTCATACCCAAGTATGAAGAAGTCACTGCACCCATGGAGATCTGTACCTCTGGGTCCCCAGGCCCCTTGGGCTGAGTCCATGCCATCCTCTGAGGCAGGAAGCCCTGCCCAGGCCCCCTCCTCTCCCTGTGCCCCGACACTGGCCCTGCCCAGCCTCCCAAGGCCTCTCCCCATTCCTACGTTCTCCCAACATTCTCCCTGCCTAGCCCTGCCTCTCCCCTCAATGTGTTCCCCTGACACTGCCCCATCGCCCCAGCTCACTGATCTTGTGTCGTGCCCATCCTGTGTCTTAGGTCACCCTGAGTCGCTACCAGAGAGAAGCAGAGCAGAGTCATGCGGCCCTTCGCGCTGAGGCCAGAGCGGAGCAGAAGGAGGCGACTACAGGACATCTGCAAGGGCGGCTGCTGGCCATGGAGATGGTAGGGGAGCCGGACCGTCCTGCTACAAGGCACAGCACTGACCTGAGGGGCTGTCCCATCCCCTCCCACTAGCAGCTCCACAGAAGTGTGTGTGTGTGTGTGTGTGTGTTTGTTTGTCTGTCTCTGTGTGTGTCTGTGTGTGGGGGGGTGGGTCTATGTCACTGTTGTGTCTGTGTGTCTCTATGTTTCTGTGTACAAGTTTCTGTGTCTTTGTGTGTGTATCTGTGTGTGTCTCTGTGTGTGTCTGTGTGTATGTGTGTGTGTGTGTGGGTCTATGTCACTGTTGTGTCTGTGTGTCTCTATGTTTCTGTGTACAAGTTTCTGTGTCTTTGTGTGTGTATCTGTGTGTCTCTGTGTGTGTCTGTGTGTATGTGTGTGTGTTTGTGTGTGTGTGTGTGTGTGAGTGTTGGGCCAGCTGTCCTGTGTGGAGTTCTGGAGGCTGTTCTCCAGGGCTCGGCCTGTTTGCTTGGGTGTGGCACATTGCTTGCCAGGGGCCTTGGGAGCAGTGGAGAGAATGGAGGATGTGTGTGCCAGGAGGGCAGGGTTCCCCGGAAGTGGGGTGCGGGTGCCCCATCGGACCAGCTTAGCCTTGGCGGCCGCCCAGCACCGGCTCACATAAGCATCAGCTCCTGCTGCCGCCTCATGCCTGATGTTCTGTCCCCGCCTGTCAGGAACACGAAGCCTTACTGGTGAAGCTGAGGGAGGGGGAGACAGCCCTGGAGGAGCTTCGGAGCAGGAACGCCAATTGCCAAGCAGAGCAGGAAAAGTAAGGGCTCTTGTCACTACGAAGTCGTGGTGCCGTGCAGAGAGGGTGGCCAAGCTGGGCGGACACCCAGGCTGAGCTCACATTGCCCTGCCATGAGTCACCACCCGTGGGTGTGCCCGCACAGGATTCTGGGAGTGGGCCGTGTACATGGGGCAGTGTTTTCAAAGGTGCTGAAGCTTCAGGATCTGATCCTGTAGTCAGTGAGGCCAGCACTCCAGCCCTCATTCCCGTGGCCAGCACTCAGTCCCTCATTTCTGTGGCCAGCATTCACGGTCCTCATTCCTGTGGGGTGCTAAAAGCACATGCTGACCACACAGAAGCCACCAAGGGCTGGGAGACAGTAGGTACCATGATGGCTTTGCACGTGGCTGACCCAGGTTCAATCTCTGGCATCACAAAGGATCCCTGAGCATGGCCAGGAGAGATCCCTGAGTGCAGAGTAAGAAGTGAGTGACCCCCTTAGCATTGCCGGGTGTGCAACCCCGCCCCTACCACCAAAAAAAATACAAGTCACTCTGAAGAGAAATACAACAAGGGCTTCATGAAGATGCTCGACCTCATGACAGGTACCATCCACAGGGCACGGGGCCTCCAAATCCTTCCTCTCCTAGACTCACCTAGCTAGGACCCATACCAGGGACCTCTCAGGGCCAAACCTGGAGCTCAGTGGCTAAGTGTGAGCCTTGTGCGTGGGACGCCCTGAGTCTGAGCCCCTCATGCTGTCAATCAGTAAGATATCTGAAATGGCAGAACTGGAGAAACAGAACAGTAGGGAGGGTTTGTCTTACACACTGATGACCCAGGTCCGATCCTTGTTACCCTATTCAGTTGCCTGAGCTCCACCAGGCTTGATCCCTGAGCATCGATCCAGAAGTAAGCCCTGAGCACTTCTGGGTGTGGCCCTAAAGTCCTCACACACATACTCAAAGAAGGCTCTGAAATGACAAATCAAAATAACACCAGTTTGTTGCATTTGATTTCCTGCTGTGTGGGTTGGAACTTTCTCCCCCCTTTCTTCAATAGGGCCTCTCCTCCCACAGAGCAGTGCTGGCTCCTGGAGCTTTGGGACCGTCAGGGCCACCCCTACGCAGCACAGGTTACTGGGGGATTCAGTTTTTGGGATCTAGCTCAGGGCGTCTTCCTGCGGAACGTGCTCAGCACTTCACCTCTCTCCCTGGTCCCTAAGTTGGACCAGACATTGGTTTCTTCTAAGGAGTTCCAGAATTGATAGGATTCTAACAGTTACTCACCCAGTAGTGCTGGCTCTGAGTTTAGGACTCACTCCTGGCAGGGTTTGGGGGCCTCTCTGGGGTACTAGGGATGGAGCCCAGTTTGGCCACGTGCAGGGCTATACTATCACTCCAGCTCCAGACTTTCAAGCTTAAAGGGTCCCGGGGCTTCAACCAGGACCCAGTGCTTGGGCTCTGGGATGAGGCACTGCTCGGGTCTATCAGTGCTCAAGCCTCCAGTGCCATCCTGGGTGGTCATCAGAGCCTCCAGTGCCATCCTGGGTGGTCATCAGGGCCTCCAGGGACATCCTGAGTGGTCATCAGAGCCTCCAGAGCCATCCTGGGTGGTCATCAGGGCCTCCAGGGACATCCTGGGTGGTCATCAGCGCCTCCAGGGACATCCTGAGTGGTCATCAGAGCCTCCAGGGACATCCTGAGTGGTCATCAGGGCCTCCAGAGCCATCCTGGGTGGACATCAGGGCCTCCAGGGACATCCTGGGTGGTCATCAGGACCTCCAGGGACATCCTGGGTGGTCATCAGCGCCTCCAGGGACATCCTGGGTGGTCATCAGGGCCTCCAGGGACATCCTGGGTGGTCATCAGGACCTCCAGGGACATCCTGGGTGGTCATCAGGACCTCCAGGGACATCCTGAGTGGTCATCAGCGCCTCCAGGGACATCCTGGGTGGTCATCAGCGCCTCCAGGGACATCCTGGGTGGTCATCAGGACCTCCAGGGACATCCTGGGTGGTCATCAGCGCCTCCAGGGACATCCTGGGTGGTCATCAGCGCCTCCAGGGACATCCTAGGTGGTCATCAGTGCCTCCAGGGACATCCTGGGTGGTCATCAGGGCCTCCAGGGTCACCTCAGTGGGGCTGCTGGACCAGGAGACCCAGGCATTCACTGTGGGTCCTTCCTGAACTCTGAGCTCCTCCAGCTCCCCACCTTGATACTTGAGGGGTTCCCACCACCTTGGTTCTTCAGGAGAACCGTGTCTGAAGAAAATGTCCCAAGTTCCAAGACTCTGCAACAGGACCCAGAATCTTCTTCCCTTGAGCCTCTGACCCTCCCCGCAGGGCTGCCAGCCTGGAGAAGGAGGTGGCGGGACTGCGGGAGAAAATCCACCACCTGGACGACATGCTCAAGAGTCAGCAGCGCAAAGTCCGGCAAATGATCGAGCAGGTACACGGGGCGAGCCAGCCTTTCTTGGTGCCCGCCACGCCCCAGTGCCTGCCACAGGTGTGCCAAGTTCATGTCCTCACTTTCCCAGGCACTGGATTTATCTTCCTCAATGTCCCATAAACATGGAGAGTGACCAGAGAAGGGTGGACTGCTGGGATTTTCTTTCTCTCCATCTCTGCCCTACTTACCTGTTGTTTAGTTTATGATTAGCGGGAGCCGGCTCTCAGCAGTGCTTAGAGGACCCTCGTTTTGCTGGGGATGGACACTCCCTCCTGTTTGCAGAGCCTGAGCTCAGCCAGGGACCGTTTCCCAGCCTCTGCTCCACCTTTACATCTTGTGTCTTCTTTCCCGTGGGAAAAGAAGGAAGGGTTGAACTCTCGCCCCTGGAAACTGCCTTAAACAAGGACTTGAGTCCCACTAAACTCATTTCTCTGTCAAGTGACACCTTTGGACCTCATGGACAGGTTTTCTGCCTTCTCTGAGCAGAGCTTTGGAGCAGCAGCTCTGGGTGTGCTGACTTGTGGCTGGTTGTGGGGAGCGTCAGCCCCTCCCTGCTGGGTGCATTTGCACACGTCCCTCCTGTGAAGAGTGCTGTGTTCCTTGTGTGCAGTGGGACCCATCAGAGAGCAGACACCAGCAAATATTTACTGACTCAGTAATTTATTGGTATTTCTTCAAATCCAGTGGGAATTTTAGTTTTACATTTTGGATCTGGGGTCACACCTGGTAGTATCCAGGGCTTACTCCTGGCTCTGTGCTCAGGGGGCCATATGGATGCTGGAGACTGAACCCCAGTCAGCCATGTGCAAGGCAAATGCCCTACCTGCTATACCATTGCTCCAGGCCCACTAATAGAATTTTATTTAAATCATCTGTTATTTTTAATGACTTGGGTATCCTAGCTCCATCCCTTGGATCATATAATGACTTAAATGAAGCTTTCATAGAGAAACCCAGCAAGTCCCAGGCAAGGTGCTGTCTTGTCTTTCAGCTTTGGGGTACCCCCATCCCCAGTTCTATGAGTGTGTGATGAGTCATTTCAAACTGGGCTCTGATGTCTCCCACATATTTGCAGCTCCAGAATTCAAAAGCTGTGATCCAGTCCAAGGACAGCACCATCCAGGAGCTCAAGGAGAAGGTCGCGTATCTGGAGGCAGAGGTGTGTGTGCTGGGATGTGGGCTTCGGCCCTGAGGTGCCGTCGGTGCCGGCCGTGCTTGGCTGTGCTGCCACCCTCACTGAGTAAATGTTTTCCAAGAACCTTCAAGTGTTGCCAACATTGTGAGACCCGTCAGTAGTCCCGGAGTTGAGTGCCAGCTCATTACCGGTTTATGCTGACTCAAAGGGCTAATCCGAATCCAAACTCTGAATAGGAGGCCAGGGATCCCAGCTGCTCAGCTTTTCCATCCATGGCCCCTTTCCACTCTAAAATTTTACATTGTTTTCTGAGGGCCACAGTGCTCAGGGCTTATTCCCTGGCTCTTCACTCAGGGATCACTCCTGGCAGGCTCCAGAGACCATCTGAGAATTGAACCTAGATTGGCCACATGCAGGGCAAGCACCTACCTCTGTACTATCACTCTGGCCCATCTACCATTATTCTTTGTTGTTGTTATTAACTTATTTTTTATTGACTCACAGTTACAAAGTTGTTCATGAATGAGTTTTAGTCATAGATGTTCCAACACTGTCCCTTCACCAGTGTACATTTCCCACCACCAATGCCCCCATTAACCCTCCTGCCACCCCCTAATTATTCTGAATAAGAATAACTGTCATACGTTCTATATACTATTGTTAGTAAAGTGCTGAAATAAAATTACTCTAACCCTCTATTTTTACTAATGGGGCGCGGAATGATAGTATAGCAGGAAGGACACTTGCCTTGCATGCAGCTGACCTGAGTTCGATCCCTGCCCCCACATATGGTCCCCTGAGCACCAGCAGGAGTGATTCCTGAGTGCAGAGCCAGGAGTAAGCTCTGAGCACTACCAGGTGTGGCCCCAAATCCAAACATGTCTTATCCACTGTATTCATTCTTTGGCCCAAAGGAGAATTATTTAACCTTCATGTTGTGTACACTCAAGAGTTGAAAAATTGGGGCCGGAGCAATAGCATAGCGGTTAGGCGTTTGCCTTGCACACGCCCAACCCAGGTTCGATCCCCGGCATCCCATATGGTCCCCGAGCACTGCCAGGAGTAATTCCTGAGCGAAGAGCCAGGAGTAACCCCTGAGCGTCACGGGTGTGACCCAAAAAGGAAAAAAAAAAGAGTTGAAAAAATTAAATATGTCTTAGAAAGCAAATCTGTGGGGCTGGAGTGATAGTATAGCATGGAGCGTGTTTGCCTTGCTCATGGCTGACCAGGTGCAATCCCGGCATCCATGTGGTCTTCTGAGCTCTCCTAGGAGTGATCTCTGAGTGCAGAGACAGAGTAAAGCCTGGGTACCCTGGGTGTGGGCCAAAACCTGAAAGGAAAAAGAGAAAAAGCAACCCAAAGAATATTAGAACAGTGTCAGCTGGGGCAGGTGAATGGTTCTGTGGTCCAGGAGAAGCTGAACACAGGCCGTAGGTCCTAGTGAATGTACGGAAATGACCAGTGTTTACAGTCTCGGGTGGACACAAGGGTGGCAGCAGCACAGTGACCCAGGGGGACCCCCCTCTGAGCTTGTTACATTTGACGATGGCCTGAACAAGACTGTTGCCACCCTCCTTCCTGTTGGCAGAACCTGGAGATGCATGACCGCATGGAGCACTTGATAGAGAAGCAGGTCAGCCATGGCGACTTCAGCACACAGACACGGGCCAGGACGGAGAGCTCGAGCAGGTGAGTGTCGGGGCCAGGCCGGGACAGAGCTGTGGGGCAGCTGCGTGGTGACAGCCAGGACATGTCCCTCATATCCAGCTGTCCCTTTCAACCCCAGAGCTGACCTGTCCTCACCCCACTCATTTTCTCACTGGCTTACAGGAGACCAGGCATAGCTGCTAGAGGTCACGAGCTCTCAAATTATGGGAGAGGTTTTAATTTGTTACTGTTTGTTGTTGTTGGGGGGCACTCCTAGTGGTACTCAGGGATTGCTCCTGGCTCTGAGTTCATGGACCACTCCTGGTGGGGATCAGGGTACCCTATGGGGTGCCAGAATCTAACCGGGCCCACCACATGCAGGACAAGCACCTATCTATTGTATTATCCACTATATTTATTTCTAAGAAAATCACCAGAACCAACAAACAAAAAATGAGGAGTCCTGGCTGTCCATTCTTGTTCTGCCGAACCTTCTTCTCCCTCCTTCCACCAAGCCCCTCTCCCCCACCTTTTCTCAGAGAGCCCACGACTCCAGTCCAGAGCTCAGCCTCTGGGTGCAGAGTTCAGGGGGCCAGTGTGGTGGGTGCCTGTGTGCCTGCTCAGCTCTCAGCACTTCCCCCTTTTGTTTCCAGCGTGAGAATCTCGAAGCCCCTGGCCGAAGCCACTGCCTCTGATCCGGTAGTGGAAACGTGAGTGGGGGGAGCCCATCCCTCTGTGTGGGCTGCCGCCGCCTTGGGCCTGCGCAGAAGCTCATGACCATCGACTGTTCTCCGGGACTTTGTCTTCTTGACCTCCCTCAGCCGCACTCCGACTCGGGGGTGATGCATTCAGCCATTTCTGGATTCCTGTCCACCGTGGCTGGGCTCAGGGAAGATGCACGCCCCCCCCGATAGTCGTCCTGAGCATGTCTGGGGCTGGGCTGTGCCCTCGCTCTTGCAGCACCTTCTCTTGCAGAGCTGGCCCTGGAGGCCAGGCCCTCAGCCCAGAAGCTGGACCGCTGGTGGGACAGACGTCCGGGGTGACGGGAGAGCTCCCTGGGGAATGAAGCTCCTGCCACAAGCTTGCTTCTGAACAAGGGTCTGTTTCCTCATCGCATCATCCTCAGCCACTGTTGGCCTGGGCCTGGGCCTCTGCATATAGACAACGGGGCCATCTGCTGTGACCTAGTCCAAGCCTGTTTTTTTTTTTCTTTTTTGGGTCACACCCGCAATGCTTAGGAGTTACTCCTGGCTCTACACTCAGGAATTACTCCTGGCAGTGCTTGGGGACCATATGGATGCCAGGGATCAAACCCAGGTCTGCTGTGTGCAAGGCAAATGCCCTAGCCACTGGACTATCACTCCAGCCCCAAGGCTGTTGACCTTAGTGTGGACTGTGGATACCGGTGGCTTCCGGGAAGAAGTGGACGTGTCTCTATGGAATAGCTTTTAGGAGGAGCGCCTCTAGGATGTGGACAGCTGCCCAGTCTCCCGGAACCCCCTGCTTGCCCTCTGCCTGTGCTGGGCACCCGACATCCGTTAGTCTAACCCAGTTCCCTGGGTCACATGCATCTCCGCGAGGCGCTCAGAATATTTATTTGCTAAGTTATTCTCCTTTTGCTGACATCTCATACTTGGCTTCCTCCCAAGGCATCACCAGCCTTCTCGTACCATGTCTGCTTTGCAAGCTTGGCCACAATGCCAAAGCGAGCAGTGTGCTTTCGGGGGTTTGTTTTGTTTTGGAGCCACACCTAGTTCTGCATTCAGGAATCACCCCTGGCTATGCTTAGGGGCCCATATAGGATGCCGACGACTGAACCCAAGTCTGCTGCATGCAAAGCAAACAACCTGCCTGTCGTACAATCGGCCTGGCCCTTAGCACAGCATGATTTGAATCTCTCTCCTTCTGCCCTGTCCTCTGCCCTCTTCAAAACCTGCTGTGTCCCTATGAAGGCAGGGCCTCAGCTTCGAGTGTGTGTCAGGGGAACAGGTGTGTGGTGGGTGCCTGTGTGCCTGCTCAGATCTCAGCACTTCCCCCTTTGTTTCCAGCGACTATATGGTCCTGGGCCTGGGGGGTGTTGGACTCCTCCTTTGCCCCCTCCACACAATTTCCTAATCTCCCTCTTCTCAAGCTCTTTTTGGGTCACACCCAGCAATGCTCAGGGGTTACTCCTAGCTCTGCACTCAGGAATTACTCCTGGCGGTGCTCAGGGGACCATATGGGATGCTGGGGATCGAACCCGGGAAGGCCGCGTGCCTCGTGCAAGGCAAACACCCTCCCTGCTGTACTAAGGCTCCGGTCCCTTCTCGCACTTCTGAGGCTCCCTGTGCCCAGTGTGTTTTTTTCAGGGCAGATCCTGAAGCATAAGGAGGTGGACTGCAGGCCTGAGAAAATTCTTAAGCCCGCATTTTGGTGTGGCTCCCGCAGCTGAAGCTCCGCTGTGTCTGCTGGTTTCTGGTGTCCTTCTCCGGCTTTCCTCAGGTGTCAAACAAGGAGTCAGGTCCCCTTGTCTCCAGGGGCCCCTCCAGTTCTGAAAATTTCCCTGTAACATAGTTTTTGTGTGGTGAATTTAATAAATTATATTAGTGTGTCTATGAACTCCTGGCCTAGATTCTTCTCTCTCTTGGTTTTGTGGGCACATCTGCAGTGCGTGAGGACGTCTCCGGGTTTGTGATTGGAGGTTGCTCAGTGCTCCAGGATGTCTCCCGGTCTGTGATTGGAGGTTGCGCAGTGCTTCAAGATGTCTCCGGGTCTGTGATTGGAGGTTGCGCAGTCCTGAGGATGTCCCCGGCCCTGTGATTGGAGGTTGCGCAATGCATGATAACGTCTCCGGATCTGTGATTGGAGATCAGCGGCAGCGCTTGAGAACGTCCCTGGCTCTGTGATTGGAGGTTGCGCCCCATGGGGCTGGGGAGTGACTATATGGTCCTGGGGATTGAACCCTAAACCTGCACTCCACGCCCTGAGCCATCTTTGCAGCCCTGAACTGAATTCTTCACTCACTGGGGAAGATGAAAGAGCGTAACTTGCCTCCTGCAGAGGAGGGGTCCTGGCTATTTGGATCTGGAGGTTCTGGTACAGGCAGTGCACCCTGAGAGCTCACAGCATCCAGAGGGTTCACACGTTCCTCCTTTCTCCCTCCATTCATATTTGTATATTTGAACTGAGGTTCTGTGATTCACAGTATTGTTAATGGTGGATTTTGTAGACACTTTCAACACTACGCCCATTGTCGGGGATGCCGCTGGGGTCTCCGATAGTGTCAGGACAGAAGTTCTCTTCTACCTCCGAGGACACTGGGGAACGGATGAAAACTCATCGGGCGCGGTTCCAAAAAAGGTTTTTAATAGTACAAAAGCTCTTTCACAGCAATCAAATATAATGAAAGAACTCTAGCTCTGGTCCGAACTTAGATCATACAAAAGAACCTAAGTCTCCTACCAAAGAGAGAGGATCTCTCCCGAGAGGAGTCCTACCCAAAAAGGAGCAAAAGGCGCAGGGGGCCTCAAGTCAGTCCCCTTATATACACCAAAGTAATACAGGGAGGGTCGTGTCAGCAAAGAAACCCTAAACTGATTGTGGAAGGGTGTTGACACCCTATTACAGGTATAAACAAAGGTTAGCCAAGGACTAAATCCTTCTACCGAGATTATCTTTTATGTAAAACAGTGGACAGAGAGAGAAAGAGCTGGTATAAAGTATACATCTTAATTTCATGAACTTCATTTAATCTAGATGGTACCCACAAGGTTCTTCTTATTTATTATCTGCACCAAGGTGATTCTGAGTATCTTGTTCTCCATATACTGAAAGGGTCACACTCACCTGCTTGAGAGCAAACTATAATCTTCCTATAGTCTCAACGTAGCCAGGTTGGTAGTCTCCTGGTAAATTCTAACTGTCCCACTTTGGGTGCAGTGGGTATAAAGAGGAGCTGTGCCCAATCTAGTGCCCAATCAGTGTTTACATAAAAGAGAGATCTCATTAGAATGAACCTTGGCTTAAGTAGATTAAGCTGTGAGTGGGTAAAACAGCAAAGCTTCCAGATTAGCTAAATCTGTCATCCAACACCCATCACCAGTGGTACCAACCTCCCTTCCCCCAGGTTCCCTCATTTGGCCCCTGCTCCCTCCCCGGCACTCAGTTGTATAGTTCTCCCACAGTGTTGCCTTTGGCTCTTTGTTGCTCCCTTGCTGTTTCTTAAATCCCGCAGGAGAGATCTTTCCTTCTGCTGACTTCACTCAGCATGAAAGCCTCGACTTCCATCCATGTTGCTGCAAATTACACGAGTGTGTGTGTGTGTGTATGTGTGTGTGTGTGTCCCTCCTTTTTTTTATAGTGCCAGGATAGAACCAGGACCTCACACTCACAGGGGCAAGGCAAGTGCTCTACATGGAGCCACATCGTTAGCCCAGGGTGTCCCTCTTCAGCTCTGTGGCCTCAGTCTTCCTAGAAGGATGTGACCCCTAGTTTCATTCTGGACCTCTCTGAACTTTGCAGGCTGTAGAGAGCTGGTTCAGGCCACAGACTTAGAGATTTATCATCAGCACTGGTGATGAGCGACTCCAAGTCTTCTGTAGAAATGAAAAGCTCTTTACAGATGCTAGCTATGGCTCTGGAAGAGGTGGGGCTGCAACTGTTTCTGGGCATCAATCAGTTGGTCCAATTTGATTTTTTCTTTTCTGCCCAGAATGCAGTTGATTGCAGGGCTCAGTGGGATGGGGGATGGGAGACTGGGGAACAGGGCTGGGGGAGGGGTCAAAACTAAATTGACATGAATCTTTTCTGCACCGAGGAAGCTAGAAATGATTTACCCCAAATCTCTGGCCTTGTTTCCTTTCTAACCCCTTTCTTCTTCAATTGAAAGAATAAAAGTTTGTCTCTTAGGACCTTTCTTCCCCTCTGCTCCTGTTCCTGCTCCCTGCCGGGCCTCAGAAGGCTTTGGGGGAATCCGTGCATTCAGGGCTGGGCTTTGCTCCTCCTCACACACTCGCCCAAATGGGTATCTCTAGCTAGTGCTTGTTCTGAGTGTTAGGAGGTGGGGGGGTTATGAGGTAACACCTGAGTATTATAAGGTGCCAGGAA
Source organism: Cryptotis parvus (assembly GCA_021461705.1). Classification (NCBI taxonomy): domain Eukaryota; kingdom Metazoa; phylum Chordata; class Mammalia; order Eulipotyphla; family Soricidae; genus Cryptotis; species Cryptotis parvus. The sequence continues at coordinate 13,777 of JAJIBD010013264.1, read as the reverse complement.
GACTTGCTGGAAGGCCAGAGCTAGGGTGCTGCATAAGAAAGGAAGCACCAGCCCTGGGCCTCGCAGTGCCTGAGAGGAGGATCAGGAGCCTGTGAAGTTCTTTCTACATAACCATGCTCTGCTGTGTATGCCAGGGCTGGACACGGCAAGAAGGGACATAAACATGTGAATACCATTCTGAGATATATTCTCTAATAAGCAATATAATTAGTGCCTGCTAAGGGAGCAGGCATCGGGATGGGGGGCTGGGAAACAAGAGGTTTTGGTGGTAGTAAGCTCACATTGGTGGTGGGACTTGTGTTGGAATATCGAAGGACTGAAACAATTGTACTGTGAATAACTTTGTAAATCACAGTGTTTAAATAAAATTAATATAAAGAAGAAATTACTGAAAAGTAGTCACAAGACAGGCATTGTGTATGTTTTTGTGTATATATATATAGTGTGTTTATGTGTGTGTGTGTGTATATATATGTGTATATATATATATATATATATATATATATATATATATTGTTATTGGTTACTTTTTACTTTACATCCATGAAGTGAAGTCACTGGGGGAAAAAAATAAAAGCTGTGCTGTGCTCTGTATGCCAGGGCTGGTCCTGGCAAGAAAGGAGGGTCTCTGGGGAAACCTTCTAAGATAGACAGAGACTCTCGATGAGGCCTGAGAAAGGGTGTGGCTGGGAGCTGCCCTGGACTCCAGCCGTTGCTCTCTCACTGGTTCAGCCAACTCTGCTGCAGAGGGAAGATTAACTAGGACTTGCTGGGACTCTGCCATAAGGCCTGTTTTCTGGAGCTGCTTGTTGAGAGCTGTCCAGACATGCATCCTCATCATCAGCCTTCTGAAAGCCTGGAGCAGCCCCAGCGTGGGAAATGCTGCCAGCAGGGAGCCTCGGTGCCTCCCAAACCTCAGCCAACCCCCTCCCTGAACTGCAACACACAGAAAAGCCTCTGATGTAGAGGGTGGGGCAGGGGGTGCTCAAGTGGGGTGCACACACCTGGCATGCATGAGTTTGGGTCTCAGTACCATAGACCACCTCTCAGCACTATGAGCAGCCCTGGTACTCCACCCCCGACACACACACACACACACACACACACACACGAGAGTTGGAGAGGTCCTGCACACCCCATCCCTGCCCAACATCACCAATGGGTATAGCCCCTAGGAAAAAGAAAATCCTGGGCCAGAGATATGGTACAGGAAGTAAGACATTTGATTTGCCCATTTGCCCTGCATGACGCCTGCCCCAGTTCCATGACCGGCACCTCATACAGTCTCCTGAGCACCTCCAGGTGTGACCTCTGAGCACAGAGACAAGTTCACTATCACTATCTTCCCGTTCATCATCTATTTGCTAGAGCGGGCACCACTAATATCTCCATATGTCCTGTCTCATGCTAGTAGAGCCCAAGGGCATCCGCTTGCTCCAGCAACATAAAGAGCCTCAAACCATTATATTAGGTCATGGGAATGACCTAATATAAATGTTACTGGTATTTGGCATATCAAATACGACAAGAGCAGCTTGCCAGGCTTGCCATGCGGGTGGCATACTCTTGTAGTCACCTCTGAATAAAGCATTTATTGATGAACTAGCGGCCACGCGAGCCGGGCTGTGATAGTCTGGTCTGCTGGGTGGAGTCGTGATGAGAGGTAAGTCCGGATGTGGAAAATGGCAGCCCCCATGGAGTAGGGGGTTGTCTGGCTTGTTGTGAGGCTCTGCTGGGGTGGCAGGCCAGGACTAGAACCCGCCATGCCTCCCAGGCGCCTCATGAGCGGCTGGGCACAGGGAGAGCAAGTAGCAGCTCTGCCCCATGTCTGAGAGTCTCTGGTTCAGCATACCTGGGCCGGATTGAAAAAAACAAACTGCTGCAGGGTGGGTGTGGATGATCCGGGCTGTGATAGTCTGGTCTGCTGGGTGGAGTTGTGACAAGAGGGAAGTCCGGACATGGAAAATGGCAGCCCCATTTGAGGAGTAACAGAGACAAGTTACTCCCCAAAAAGAAGACAAAACCCCTGAACTGGAGAGAGCTCGGCACAGGCTGTGTATGCAGGAGGCTGGGTTCTTCCCCAGAGCACCAAGCTGGGAGGAGGCTCAAACACTGAACAGGACAGAAACCCTTGGAGGAAGAGATTTTGTTTTGTTTGTTTGCCTTTTTTGGATCACACCGGCAATGTTCAGGGGTTACTCCTGGCTCTGTACTGAGAAATTATTTCTAACGGTGCTCCAGAGACCATATGGGATGGGGGGGGATGAGCCCAGGTGGTAGCATGAGAGGTAAATGCCCTCCCGGCTGTGCCTCTGCGGGAAGAGACTTTTTCAAACATCTGATGCATTGGAATTTTTTATGAACAAAGTTTCTAAACCCATATATGTTGGTCTCATTTTTACCTCTATTTAAAAGACTCTTTCAGGATCCAGAACAATGACAGTGGGCAGGACTTTTGCCTTACATGTGGTGATCCCATAATTAATCCCTGGCATCATATATGGTCCCCCAGACACCATCAGGAGTGATCTCTGTGCACAGAGCCAGGAGAAAGCCCTCAGCACTGCCATATGTGGGCTAAAATATTGGGGTGGAGAGAGAAGGCCCTCTCACCTTTTATAGGATATAAAAAGATGCTTTGACATGATAGGGTTTAAAGCTGACTGTGGAGGGTAATCTCCCCTGGGGAAAGCTGATTTCTCTCTTTAATCAGCTCTTTGATAGTGTTGCTATTTTTTGTGGAGCTTCTACTAATCCCTGGGCTCTCCTGTTCTTCAGAACCTGCATCACTGCTCTGGGCCTGAGCTGGAGCAGGCTGTGACCCAGCAGATGTTAGCTCGGGGCCCTCGGCCTCTTTTCTCATGCTCAATTTAGAATTCCAGCTTTGCCAAGAGAAATTATTTCCTGTCTCCCGTCGCCATTCTAAGCACTGTGACCTTAAAACTCCAAGTTGGAGAAGCTAAAGCCTCTAGCACCAATCCCAACCCTGACCTTTTCTCCAAGGAAAAGTCTCACACCGGTAAACGGGGAACAGGAACGTTGAAGTAAAAGTGAGCAATAGAACTCTGTCTGTTGTGTAAAGAAAGGTGAGCAATTGGGGGCCAAAACGATAGCACAGCAGGTAGGGTATTTGCCCTGCATGTGGCTGACCTGGGTTCTATCCCCAGCATCCCATATGGTCACCTGAGTACCACTAGGAGTAATTCCTGAGCAAAGAGCCAGGAATAACTCCTGAGCATTGCTGGGTGTGACCCAAAAAAGAAAAAAATAAAAGGTGAGCAATAGAACTCTGTTGTGTAAAGGTGAGCAATAGAACTCTTGACTGTTGTGTAAAGAAAGGTGAGTGATAGAACTCTGTGTAAAGGTGAGCAATAGACTGTCTGTTGTGTAAAGGTGAGCAATAGAACTCTGTTGTGTAAAGAAAGGTGAGCAACAGAACTCTGTCTGTGGACAGGGAGACCTGCTTGGAACTGAAAAATGTGTGTGGCCTTTCTGGTGGGATTCCTCTTCCCTTGGAGGCTTTGGGAGCCAGGAATGAGGATTGATGGTGGCAGGATAATTAATTTCTGTGATGTTTTGGAGGCACAGCCTTAGGACCACACAGATCTAAGTCATTAGGCTCATGACTTAATCGATCAATTCTGTGCTGGGGACAGATCCCAGGCCCAGATTCATATGCTTGAAGGCTTAGGGTGGGGTGCCAGGGCTTTTCCCTCTGTCTGTGTGCTTGGGTTTGAAGGGCTTGCTAGGTAAGTTCACGTTACTGTTCGAAAATGTTGGGGAATAGGGGGGCCGGAGCGATAGCCCAGCGGTAGGGCGTTTGCCTTGCACGCTGCCGGCCTGTGCCGGCCGGGGTTCGATTCCCGGCATCCCATATGGTCCCTCGAGCACCGCCAGGAGTAATTCCTGAGTGCAGAGCCAGGAGTAACCCTGAGCATTGCCGGGTGTGACCCAAAAAACAAAAAAAAAAAAAAAAAAAAAGAAAATGTTGGGGAAATAACATGGAGTTTAGACTGTAGGGTTTTGTTTGTTTGTTTGTTTGTTTTGTTTTTGGGCCACACCTGGCAGTGCCCAGGGCTGTTCACTCAGGGATCATTCCTGACAGGGCTCCAGGGAGCAGGAGTACTGGGGATCCAACTCAGGTTGGATGCAGGCAAGGAAGACACCCCTCCCCACTGTGCTGTCACTCTGCCCCCTCACAAGGAACGCTTTATGCTGACACTTACCAAATCTGACAGATTTCCCCCTCATACCAATTGTTGGGGGAGCCGCTGGGGTCCCCAACAATACCAGAAAATGAGTTCCCTTCTACCTCCAAAGCCGGCGGGAATGGTGAAAAACTCAGGAATCCGCACAGTTTTAAAAGGCTTTACTATTACAGGTTTTGATATACAATCCAAGAACAGGGAAAAACCCCAGATTTTGGGTTCCTGGCTGGGCCCCAGCCATGTGTAGGCCAAGATGGCTGCCACCATGTGTTGAAACCCAACAGAGAAGGGAGAGGCAGAAGCCAAGAGAAGCTAAAATGGCAAAAGGCCCTTCTCCTTTCTCCCAGCTTATTTTATCGATAGAAACCCATCAAAGGGGTTTTTTTCGACACCCACCCCCCCCGCCCGACTCCATGGGGGCCGCCATCTTCCACATCCAGACTTCCCTCTTGTCACAACTCCACCCAGCAGACCAGACTATCACAGCCAGGATCATCCACACCCACCCTGCAGCAGTTTTTTTTCAATCTGGCCCAGGTATGCTGAACCAGAGACTCTCAGACATGGGGCAGAGCTGCTCCTTGCTCTCCCTGTGCCCAGCTGCTCATGAGGCTCCCGGGAGGCATGGCGGGTTCTAGCCCTGGCCTGCCACCCCAGCAGAGCCTCACAACAAGCCAGACGACTCCCCCCTGACTCCATGGGGGGCCGCCATTTTCCACATCCGGACTTCCCTCTCTCACAACTCCACCCAGCAGACCAGACTATCACAGCCCAGCTCGCAGCCGCTAGTGGCCACATGGTTCATCAATAAATGCTTTATTCAGAGGTGACTACAAGAGTATGCCACCCGCACGGCAAGCCTAGCAAGCTGCTCTTGTCGTATTTGATTTGCCAAATACCAGTAACATTTATATTAGGTCATTCCCATGACCTAATATAATGCTTTGAGGCTCTTTATGTTCCTGGAGCAAGCAGATGCCCTTGGGCTCTACTAGCATGAGACAGGACATATGGAGATATTACTGGTGCCTGCTCTAGCAAATAGATGATGAATGGGAAGATAGTGATAGTGATAGTGATAGTGATAGTGATAGTGATAGTGATAGTGATAGTGATAGTGATAGTGATAGTGAAACCCATCAAAACTTTCCCAGCCCATCCTGGGCTGGACTATCTAGAGATGAATGCAGGTAAACAACTCTATTGAAATGCAGCATTTCAGGTGGGCCTTCTGGCTTTAGTGCCAGAGCTGATTCAAAGCCTCCCTAGCAGAGCTGGGAGGGACTGCATGCTAAGTGTAGCTGGAGCTTAAATAGTGCATGTCACCCAACAACCAACCAATTTCCCCCACGTGAACCAGATTCTAGTTTACCTCAGTTCTCAATTCTCACAGTCTCTAGAGATAAGGTTAGGGTTCATTCCTCCAAGACCACACACCCCACTCCCCTTCAGACACCTATTGTATATCTCCAAGTTTCCTGCCACAAGGTCGCTTGAACTTGGCTCGAAGACAGAGGCACCCCTGAGCTCCCTCTCCAGCCAGCTTCAGTTCATTCACTAGAGCAATGTGTAGGACTCAAGTACATGGTCACATGACCAGCTAACGGATAAATGTGATGAGGAAGGCTGAGATTTGGGAGGGCTCCAGAGGCAGGAACTTTGTCCCTGGAGGGTTGGGGTGTGTCATTCTCCTAGGATGTCTATGTCCTCCACCCAGAACACCATTCTACTGAGACTTTCCGAGGCTTCCTCATGTTGGCACAGTCATTTACTTCCCCCTTCCCTGGAGAATGGAGGGCAGGGATGAAGAATTCAATCTCCCAGGCTTGACTTGGTTTTCCTGGTGGCCAGTGCCCCCAGGGGACACCCTGACTCATCATTAGAACAAAAAGTGTTCATTCTACCCTTTAGCCTTGGCGAGGGCTTCAAAGTGCTATGCCAGGATGGAAAATAAAGACTGATCTGTGTTTTCTTTGGGAGTTGTGCTCCCAGCTGTGCTCAGGGCTTCCTCCTGGCTCTGCTCAGGGAACACTCTAGCATGGTTGAGGGCTATAACGATAGTCCAGCAGGTGAGGTGTTTTCCTCGCATGCTGCCAGCCTTGGTCCAGTCTCCAGCACCACGTATGGTCCCCCGAGTTCCGCCAAGAGTGATCCCTGATCATTCAGAGCCAGGTGTAAACTCTGAGCACTGCTGAGTGTTATCCAAAACAAAAACAAAACAAAACAAAACAAAACAAAACAAAAAACCCTAAGTTGGCTGAGAGCAAGGCAAGTGTCCTACCTGCTGTACTATCTCTCAGGTTCCTATTTTTGGAAAATGTAGTCTTTTTTCTCCATTCTTTATCCTGTATATCCAATTAGTCAACATATTCAAATGTTTTAGCGGGGTTCACCCACCTCTGCCAGCCTATGTCACACTTGGTCCTTGATATAGGCAGGCAGACCGGGGGGGGGGTCCACATGGCAATAAATTCTTGTCTGAAGGCTGTCCAAAGTCACCTTTGGAACAAGGAACCAAGACTTGATGAGACCCATTAACCAACAGTAAACCCTGAGGGAGCTGGATCAACCTTTCTCTGCCCAGTCCTTAATCTGGCTACGTTCTAGGACAGAAGATCCAGCAGGAAAAGAGGTCAAGAAAAGTAGATTTTCAAAGAAAACCACTCCCAAAGTCTACTCCCCTTGGCAACAGCCCTAGCAACCTAGGTTGACGCCCCATATGGGAGTAGCTTGGGAAGAATCTATAAATGCTGTCCTGACCAAAGGACAGCGCACACATGCTGCCTGAGCCCACGTGGCCAAGCACATGTGGTGCCCAAGCACCCTCTTGAGATGTGTGCACTCTCACTTTCCCTCCTCCTTCCCCTTCTTAAAACCTCCATAATAAAACCTGTTTTACTTCACTGCTCCTCGGATCCTGAAAATTTTTTTCTGCAAGGGAAGACAAGAACCCTGGGGGAAACCCTGGATAAGGCCTAGGGCTGACTTGCCTTTTATCAGTCCTTAGCAGGGCCTAGGCAGCAGAGGTAGCTGGGGAGAAAGCGACCATCTCTCCCCTTCCTGCCTCACATAAGCCACCCGAGAGGTCCACCTACGTCATTTTGGCTACCACAAAGAGACGTTGCAGTGAAGAGTTCTCCCAGAAGGAGGTATTCTGTGAAAATCTGCAGTGAGTCCCATCGTCAGTCCTCACTTGCCCTCATCATTATTCAAAAGTTGCAAAAAAAAAAAAAAGTTGCTCACATACTGATTTCACCCTATCAGGGGAGGAAAAAACACCTTTCCTCCCCTGATAGGGTGAGGAAACAGAACAGAGAAGGCTGATGGGAAACCTAAGAGCTGGCACCAAAGAGGTGAAATATCTCCCTGATGGCCCAGTCTTTCTGTTAGAGGGACCAAGTCTCTGTCTGAGGGGCAGAGTTCTGAGGGGAGAACTTAGACCTTGCATGAAAGTAGAAAGGGAGACACAGCTAAGAAAGTAATGCCGGCACTCAGGGAAGGGGACCCTGGGCACTGAACTTCCAGAATCCATAAAACCAAGAATATTTGGAGAGGCAGATGCAATTTAAAAGGAAGTTACCTCAGAGCCATAGGTCACACCCCTTCCCCTCCTCCAGACAACTCACAGGAGGAACAAGGTCCTGGTAAGTCTCCAAACTACTAGAGTTCAAAGTTCTTTTTTTTTTTCAAAAGTTATTTCTTAAAATGTTCCTTAAGGGCCAGAGCAATAGCCCAGCGGGTAGGGCGTCGCCTTGCACGGCCGGCCTGTGCTGGCCAAGGTTCAATCCCTGGCATCCCATATGGTCCCTCGAGCACCGCCAGGAGTAATTCCTGAGTGCAGAGCCAGGAAAAACCCCTGAGCATCGCCGGTGTGACCAAAAAAAAAGCAATAAATAAATAAATAAATAAATAAATAAATAAATAAATAAATAAATAAATAATAAAAAAATAAAATGTTCTTTAAAGTGCCATGATTTCCAAAGTTGTTCCTAATACGGTTTCAGCCATTCAACGTTCCAACTCCACCCCCACCACCAGTGTGACCTTTCCTCCACCAATGAGCCTAGTTTCCCACAAATTCACTTCTTATTGCTTGTTACAACAAAATGGAAAATGAAACTATCAAATAGATCAATAGAAGTTAATTTGTGATCATTGCTGTATCTCACAATGTCGGGGATGCCACTGGGGTCCCCAACAGTGTCAGGAAAGACGTTCTCTTCTATGTCAGAGGATGCCAGGGGAACGGTTGAAAACTCACAAGTCCAGTGCAGTTCCAAAAAAGGCTTTTAATAGTATAAAAAGGTCTTCCACAGCAATCAAATATAATGAAAGAACTCTAGCTCTGGTCCAAACTTAGACCATACAAAAAGAGCCTAAGTCTCCCACCAAAGAGAGAGGATCTCACCGGAGAGGAGTCCTACCCATAAGAAGGGAAAAGGCCAAGGGGCCTCAAGTCAGTCCCCTTATATAAACCAAAGTAATCTTATCTGTGACAGGGAGGGTCCTGTCAACAAAGAACCCTAAACAGAGTGTAGAAGGGTGGTGCCAAACCCTATTACTGGTATAAAGAAAGGTTACGCCAACGACTAATCTCTTCTTCTGAGATTATCTCTATGTAAAACACTGGACCAAGAGAGAGGGCTGGTATAAAGTAATACATCTTCATTTCATGAGCTTCATGTAATCTAGATGGTACCCACAAGGTCCTTCTTATTTATTATCTGCACCAGGGTGATTCTGAGTATCTTGTTCTTCGTGTACTGAAAGGGTCACACTCGCCTACTTGAGAGCAAACTAGTATGATCCTTCCTATAGTCTTCCTATAGTCTCAACGTAGCCAGGTTGGTAGTCTCCTGGTAAATTCTAACTGTCCCACTCTGGGTGCAGTGGGTATAAAGAGGAGCTGTGCCCAATCTAGAAAACATAGAAGTCTTAGTAGATGTATAAGTCAGAAGTTATTCAGGGTCAAGGTGACTTCTGTAACTGCCACACCCTCTAGCAGTGTTTACATAGAAGAGAGATTTCATTAGAATGAACCTTGGCTTAAGTAGATTAAGCCGGGAGTGGGCAAAACAGCAAAGTTCCCAAACTAGCTAAACCTGTCATCTAACACACCTTGAGCCCGTTTCCATCTGCTTCTGGTTTCGGACTGCACCTGAGGGGCCTGGGGCCCCACGTCCACTGTGTGTTTGCTGCTCTGACCATAGAGGTCAGCCCCCACAGGGCTGCTCTGCCATTGTCTGAAGCTGAACGCGGGTGTCGTTCTGGCCACCCTTGCCCGGCCTCCTTCCAGAGGAGTCTCCGAGGGGTGTCCATGTCGCCCTCTGTGGGCCGTGAGGGATCCAGGGCCATTTCCCCCAGGGCCTTGGTCTGCTCTCGGCCTTGTCGGTCACTGTTCACAATGCCTCGGGCCAGCTGTGGCTCCAGCCTCTCGCTGCTGGTGCCCAGGGTCCAGCCCTGCTGCCTGCCCTGGGCCTGGCCCGGCTCCTGCCCGCTCTGATCATGGAAGTGCCCAGAGGTGGCCATTGGGGTGGGTCCAGCGCTTGCTCTCTCGCTCTCTCACTCTGTCTCGCTCTCATTCTCTTGCTCTCTCGCTCTCTCTCTCTACCGCTTTCTCTCTCATATTTTTGGGTCACACTCGGCAATGCTCAGGGGTTCCTCCTGGCTCTGCACTCAGAAATTACTCCTGGCGGTGCTCAGGGGGACCACATGGGACGCCGGGATTGAACCTGGGTCGCCCGCGTGCAAAGGCAAACGCCCCTCCCCGCTGAACTATTGCTCCGGCCCCAGTAAAGCACTCTCTGCCTATTTTTCCTGGTATTTTCTAAGCCGCCTTATTTGACAGTGTGGGTGAAGACAGCTCGGGGGATGTGCGAGCCTGTCCCAGCTCCTGCGTCTCTGCCTGCCCGAGTTCCTTGGCTGTTCCACACACACACACACACACACACACACACACACACACACACACACGTTTCGGGTGGAGTGGGAGGGACCGGCAGTGCTCAGAGGCGCGGGGGTGTGGTGCTAGGCTCAAACTGGGGGATAAACAGCTCGTGCTCGCCTTGCATGTGGCCAGCCCCAGTTCTGTCCCTGAACCCCACCTGGTCCCCAAGATCCTCTGGGAGTGACCCTGACCCCAGAGCAGTGAGGAAGTCCTGAGCGCTTTCAGGGTGTGGCCTGAAAACAGCTACAACAGCCTTAATAACCTCCCATGAAAGCCAAGTAGCAACAGTGCCAGCAACAGTAACCACAGCAACGTAACAACTCTGCAGCTCTGCTTTGCTTTCTACCTGCTGAGCGCGACCCGGATTATATTTCTCTCTGAACTCTTGGGCGCAAGTTATATAGACCCTGTTCCCTTACCCCCAATGACTTAGATGTTTATTTGCTAACTAAAAACAAAACAAACCATACATTGTCAGGGCTGGAGCAATAGTACAGTGGTACAGTGGGAGGGCGTTTGCCTTGCACACCCCTGACCCGGGTCCGATCCCCGGCATCCCATAGGGTCCCCTGAGCACCACCAGGAGTAATTCCTGAGTGCAGAGCCAGGAGGAACCCCCTGAGCGTCGCCGTGTGACCCAAAAAAAGCAAAAGTAAGTAAATACAATAAAAAGACGACTTACTTCCCGTAGGGGGCCTTGTGGCGTCACGACCTTAAGAGGGACTGGGTTATGTCTGGGTCCCGGCCCACACCCAGCCTCGCGCCTCTGGTGACCAGCACTCACTGGCCAGGCGCCCAGGGACACTGCCAGTCGCCAGGACTTTCCACCTTGCGTGAATCCACACACCCTGGCCTCCTGTTTGAGGGGTGACCGAGGGGCACCGCCGTGCCCCCAACTCTGCCTGGCACTGCCCACAGTTCAAAAAGTTCGGTCTGGGAAGTGAGTCTGGAATCTACGACTCAGCTGGAGTCCGGGGACAATGAGGCGATGGGCAGATGCCAGCCGAGACTAGGACCCCAGGCCCAGCCCTCCCGTGGGCTCCCCGATTCTGTTCACCTCCCTCAGGGCTCACTCCTCCCTGTGGGGGCCTGGAGCTGTGAGTCAGCGTGGGGGCCTCATGCTCTCCCGGCTCACTCTGGAGCCCAGGAAGGGGAGGGGCCTGACCGTGGACGACCCCACGCAATGGGGCAGGGCAGGGCAGGTCAGGTGGTGACCCCTGCAGGAGTCTAGGAGGCGGGTCCAGCCCCAAGCCCCTTCCCTCTGCGCAGGGGCCTGGCCGGGCTGCTCTGACCACCGTGACCCACTCGTCCATGTGGCCTGTCCACGACACAGCCCTGCGCCCACTAACACGGAGGTGACTGTCCCTCGGAAGGGCTGTGGCGGAGTCAGGGGACTGGCATCAAGCACCCCGCCACGGACACAGACACACGGACACACAGACACCACGGACACACAGACACACACAGACACACGGACACACAGACACAGACAGAGACACACAGACACACAGACACACACAGACACACGGACACACAGACACACACAGACACACGGACACATAGACACAGACAGAGACACACAAGACACACAGACACACAGACACAGACACACAGACACACACAGACACACACAGACACACAGACACACAGACACACAGAGACACACAGACACACAGAGACACAACACACACAGACACACAGACACACACACAGACACACACACACACAGAGACACAGACACACACACAGACACACAGACACACACAGAGACACAGGCACACACGGACACACACAGACACACACAGACACACACAGACACAGAGACACACACAGACACACAGACACACACAGACATACGGACACACACAGACACACACAGACACAGACACATAGACACAGACAGAGACACACAGACACACAGACACACAGACACACACAGACACAGACAGACACAGACACAAGACACACACAGATACACACAGACACAGACACACACAGACACACAGACACAGACACACAGACACACACAGACACACAGACACACACAGACACACAGAGATACAGACACATACACAGACACACACAGGCACACACACAGACACACACAGACACACAGACGCAAACAGACACACAGACACACAGACACACGCCGCACACGCACACCCTGAGGCAGGGAGGTGGGCTTTGACCGGGCTGAGGCCTCAGAGCCAGACTCCGCTTCTGACCTGTCCTCAAAGCCTCTTCCTCGGGGAAGACCAAAGGGTGTTTCCCTCCTTATTTTCAGTCGATGCCGCGAAGTGGGAAGCAAATACCAGCCTCAGGGGAGCAAGCGGGAACTTCCTTTGGTCTGTTTGGAGTCGGCCATGGGGGGCTCTGCTCAGGGCTTGGTGCAGGCTCTGAGACGGAGTGCTCCCGGGAGTGCTCAGGAGCCGTCTGGGCCGCTGGGGGCCACGGGCCAGGCAAGAGCTTTCAGCTTGGCGTCTCTGGCTCGGAACAGGAATGTTTTAATGTAAGCTAAGAGCCGGACAGACAGAGTAGGCATGAGGGCACCTGTCTTGCCACATAGAGTCCCTGAGCACTGCCAGGAGCATCAGCAGAGCTGAGAGCAGCCCCCGTCCCCAGCACCGTCGGTGTCGCCCGGAAATGTCCCAACGAGCAGCCTCGTGCCCACCCCAGAGCCGCCTCTTCCTCCTGCCTCCCGCAATGTCTCAGGGCAGACTCTGGACCCGTCTGCACGCCACCCTGGTTGGCTCCGTTTGGTCCGTGCTCCACGCCTGGTGTGACACTCATGTCTCTAGGTCGACAGGGACAGGCCTCGATGGACATGTGTGATTTCAGTGCTCTGGTCCCTGGGCAGACGCCGCTCTCCTTCACTCCCTCCCTGCTGGCTGTGGGTCTTATTGGGACACTGTGCTCTGCGGCCCCTTGTTCGGATCATTCAGATCGTCCTGTTTATAGGCTGGATGTTGTCTTGATTCAGATATTTATGGGGGCCTGGCTTTGTCTTATTTAAAGTCGTTATTGAAACGCAATTAATTTCCATATCAAAAATTGAAAATAAATTGTCTCGTTATACAGAGTTTTTTGGGTTTTGCTCCCCCTTTTTGGCTTTTTTGGGTCACACCCAGCGATGCTCAGGGGGTTATCCCTGGCTCTGCACTCAGGAATTACTCCTGGTGGCGCTTGGGGGACCATACGGGATGCCGGAGATTGAACCTGGGTCGGCTGCAGGCAAGGCAAGCGCCCCTCCCCGCTGGGCTGTCGCTCCAGCCCAAACAGTTGTGTTTAATTCTGAAGAGTGCATCTTGGTGACGGTGTTCTTGTGTCGAGGACGGGGGTGGGACGCAGAGGAGCGCGGGCAGGGCTGCCCGACGGGCTCCGCTGCTGGGGGGCACTGGCATGCCGTGAGCCGTCAGAGTGCTGAGTCCAGGCGTTGGGCTTTGACTCTTGGCCTCGTTGCTGCCAACAGGAGCAACACCTCCGGGCCGGTGCCTGGCCGGGGACAGATTGCTTACGCCTTCACGTCTTACCCTCAGCACGGGGTCCACTTCCTGCCACCCCATGTTGCCACCAGCCCTTTGGGGGAAGGTTTCAAAGAACCTTGCAAGGTGGCAGGATGGAG